>VMDO01028791.1:0-23404 GCA_007922755.1 Pedetes capensis
TATTAAGAATATTTTATCTATACAGATAGTAGATATGCTTTTGCTACTCTCCACGTGCATGGGGAAATTTATAAACAAAGAGGTCTATTAACCTCAGAAGGAAAGACTGTCAAAAATAAGGAAGAAATCTGGGACTTTTAGAGGCTGTTTGGCTACCTAAGTGAGTGGCAGTTATTCTCTGCAAGGGATATCAAAAAGACGACGAGCTATAGGTGAAGGGAACTGAACAGTGGACTGGGCAGCTAAAGAAGCTACACTAAAACCAGTGGGGACTGAGGGAATGATGCCTTTAATCCCAGTCCCTATTCTCCCAGAAAAACCTAACTACTCAAAGGAAGAGGTTGGAACTTACCAAAATAAAAATTGGACATAAGACTCTAGAGGATGATGAAGACACCCTGATGGGCACTACATGCGTCCTAAGGCTTTGGGACACACCTTGATTACTCAGATCCACCAAGCCTCTCACCTGGGGATTACCCAACTAAGTCAGCTTGTCACCACTCAACTTGGGACCTCCAGATGTGCTTCATGTGCCCAGGTAAATGCTGCCAGATGAACATCTGAGCAACAAGGAGTAAGGTACCAGGGTAACCAACTGGGAGAACATTAGGAACTAGACTTTATAGAGAGTAAAAGAAGCTGTTATGGTTATAAATATTTACTAGCATTTATTGACCCTATTCTGGATGGACTGAGGCATTTCCAACTAAGTCTGGGACAGTGCAAATTCTATGTAAAGAAATTAATATAGGAAATAATCCCTTGATTTGGTCTCCCATTGTTTCTGGGGTCCGACAATAGCCAGGCCTTCATGGCCAGCATTTCTAAATTAATTAGTAAAGCTTTAGATATAAATTGGAAACTCCATTACTTGTATAGACCACAGAGTTCAGGAGAGATAGAAAGGATAAATAGAACTTTAAAGGAGACTTTGACTAAATTAACCTTGGAGACTGGCGCTAAGTGTCCTGACCTCCTACCTTTTGCTCTTATGAGTGTGAGATGCACCCGCACATCCTACATGAGGGACCCTGCAAACTCGCTGGCACAGCATGACGATGTTGCCTCTTGTAAGCTGTAAAACTGTGTTATCAGGACCTTTCTAGAATACTTGGAAACGAACTCTGGGATGATTTTTCCTTATTTCCTTCCAGTTATTTTAATTATGTAATAATAATGTTAAACTTAAAGATGTGCAAATGAATTGGTAAAAGCTTAATAAGGAATCTTTCTGAATAATTGTACTATGTTAAGACTACCTGTTTTTTGTTTTCTGACTGTCAGAGGAATCCATGTGAACTGAAGG
Organism: Pedetes capensis; assembly: GCA_007922755.1. Taxonomy (NCBI): domain Eukaryota; kingdom Metazoa; phylum Chordata; class Mammalia; order Rodentia; family Pedetidae; genus Pedetes; species Pedetes capensis. The sequence goes on from VMDO01028791.1 coordinate 1,310, forward strand.
ACACAGGAATCCAGGAACTTAGGGAAATTTGAGGAAGATTGTATAGATATTTGACAAAGTAAAAAACGAGTTTGGAAGAAGACCTGTGTGGAAGTGAGAACTGAGGGATAAGAAAAGCGGTATAGCTGATAAGCCAATGTGGGGGAAAAAATGTATTTGCTTATAACCAAGTTAAAAGCATTCAATGTTGAGATGTTAAATAGGAATCTGGCCAAACATGGACTAATATGTTAAATGACAATGAAAAAAAAAGGTATGAGGATGGTAAATATGGAGATAATAATAGAGAAAGCTATGGTGATGTTTATAAATCTGATGATGAAAATGATGGATATGATAGTAAAAAATTTTAAAAACAAAACAACAAAAAAAGAATATTTTATCTCACTTTGATAGGTTTTTAAAGTGGACTCTCAAAATATGAACTCATAATACCATTTTGACCAGAAATCCTAACTTAACATTTTAAATTCTTAAATATGATCTTTTTCCTTTTCCTACACCTCACCTACAATATTAGTGCTTGCAACCTAGTTCAGCAGCCACATGGAGAAGGTGTTCAGTAAGTACCTACGTGAGTGTGTGAGTCTGCCAGCAAAAGGGCTCCAGGAATCAAGATAATACTTATCGGTTCAAACATGTAAAGCATTCAGAACCGTATCTGACACATGCCCAGGAAATATTAGCTTATGTGGTTTTTAAACTCATTAAGAAACTCTGAAGTTAAATTTCTCAAAGAAATATTACCTATAGAATTTTTACATCACTATTGATTTGTACAACAGTGAAAATAAATGAAAGTAGATGTGTCCTATTTTTTAGAAATCCAAACTTCATATGACACTCCTTAATGAAAACGCTAATCAAAATTAACAAAAGGCTCAATTCTGTCGCTGCTACTGTCTGACCCTCTATCCCCTTAGGTGCAGATAAGCTTGTCTTCTCCAGTCTTGTGACATAATTAGAGAACAGGTATCAACTCTCCTACTCCTTAAGCTATTAGTATAATATTCTTGAATCAACAAATAAAAGTGTGGTGACCTGAAGAGTACCATAAGGTATCAAGAACTCAAAACAGGGGTTAAAAATGAGTCCATCCTTATGTTTCAAGAATTTATTACTACATGCCACTTCTCTCTTTGTTTTAATGTGCTAGATCCTTCCACAGCCACAAATTAATTTTCTCTGCTCCCTAAATGAATTATACATAACCGTTTCTAAAAATGACTACAGACATGAAAGTCATTTTCACTTAATAACTATTAATCTCATATTTCTTGGTGTCACTTTAGTATGAAGTGCAAACGAAAATTATGCTAAACATTGCAAATTTATGGCAAACACCAGCTCTTGATTTATATTATTATACATGGTTTATCACCAGAAGCAATCTAAACAAAACTCTATCAGATAGATGTTACAATTTTTGTATTTATTTCTCCCAATACTAAATGGTTCTTCAATTCTAGAACCATTAATTTCATATAAATGCAAACCTTTATTTCTTATTTTAATCTACAATGATTTCTCCAAGTTTTCAGAAGATTAGCTTTTACATAAAATATTCAAATAACAATTATAAATGACACTTTGTTTTCCCTGGGCAATCTATTAGTGATGATGCATAAACTACTTAAAAGGAATGGGTGGTCTATATTGATCCAGGATATAATGGGCTACTAATGTAATTCTCTTTCCTTTTAAATGATCACCTCAAAACTTCAAATCAAGTCATTGAAAAAAGAACTTTTCCTTGTTTGTGAATATGTCTAAATTATTTTGCCTACTTCCATAGTGCGTCTTACATATTTAGGACATGTAGTCAGGAGTCAATCTCTGGAGAAGGACATCATGTTTGGGAGAGTGGCAGGTCAACGCAAAAGAGGAAAACACTCCACCAGATGGATTGACACAGTGTCTGCAACAATGGGCTTAAACATAAATAAGATCGTTTGCCTGGCACAGAATCGAGAAGTGTTTCGATCTGCTGTACATAGGGTCACTATGAGTCGGACTCGACTCGATGGCACCTAACAAAAACAACAACCTCCATAGTATTCAAATTTTCTTTTCTTTCCTTTCAGGACTCCTGGGAAGATCTAAGCCACTGCCTTGATCATAACCAAGAGGAACCTGCAAATATTTGTTCTTCTATTATTTTATTGTCATCTCGAAACAAACACAAGTCTTAACCTGACCACAGGTCTTGGAGAGTAAAGAAGATAACTACCCTGACCACTGTGGCTGTGCTCCAGGACCAGACAGTACATCTTCTCCTGTGTATGAGTCCTCACTAACCCAGCCTCCTAAATCCACACTCACATCTTTCTGACCCGAGGACTTCACTGGTGGAAATTCTCTACCATGCCAAACCTCTCAGCCCTGTTCCCTCCAAAGCATTAGAATAGTCAGGCACCATGGCTGAGGCCTATAATACCAGCAACTTGGGAGGTGGAGGCAAGAGGATTGCAGTTTTGAGGCAGAGGCAGGCCTTGGAATTAAGTGGGATCTTGTCTCAAGATAAAGTTTTAAAAAAGCTGGGGGTGCAGCCCACTGGTAGAGCACTTGGAAAGATGTGTGAGGTTCCAGTTCAACCTCCAAGTACTGAAAAAAGTATGTGCGTCTGTGTGTGTGTGTGTAAAACATTAGTTTCTACAGAATTCTAAGTAGCCCTGCTTCCTATTTGTCAGATCTATCTGGCTGACAGCTCCTTAGCCTAAATCATTCATCACCACTTTGTCTGTACTGCTCATCTCCTTAGCCAATGATGAGAGATCCTTTATGAATATGTTACTGATTCTACAGAGAAAAACACAGAATGACTTACATTGTCTGTTTTAAGCATCTAAAATAAAAATTCTTAGTACTGATGTATGTTCACCATCAAGTCATGGATAGTGACATCAGGTAGCTCAAAAATAAAGGAAATCACATGGCTTTGAAGATGCTGTGATGAAGAATTCATGAGTTCACTCTGCAAAATTTCTCTGAGCAGCTACAGTGTATCAGCACTTGTGTCAGGGGGCCATAATATAATCAGAAATGAATTGTCCTGAGGTTAATGAAACAACACATCCAGCCATAGTAGACAGTAAATAGTATTTTCATACTAATACATGATTTTGTAAAACTTTATAAACATAAGATATGTTTTCACTCCTTAAGAGCATGCCCCCAGATTATATAAGCCTCAAGCTTCATTAAAAATGGGATTTACTTTAATCAGGTATTAGATCTGCACACTGAAAACTATAAAACATTGGTGAAACAAAATGAAGACAAACATAAATGGAAATACAACACATACTCATTGATTTGGAAGAATTAGTGTTGTTAAAATCTCTACTACTCAAAGCAAACTACAAATTTAGTGCAATCTCTATTAAAATTCCAATGACATTTTTCACAGAAATGAAAAGTATCTTTAAATTCATATGGAAGCACATACACACACAAAAAAACAAAGCAATCTTGAAGAAAAAGAACAGACCTACACATATAACAAAACATTATTTCATGATATATCCTAAAGTCATAGTAATCAAAACAGCATGGTACTGGCATAAAAATAGACACAGAGACTAATGGAACAGAATAAGGACCCCGAAATAAATCCTAGCATTAAGAGCCAATCAATTTTCTACAAAGACAGCAAGAATACAATGGAGAAAGAATAATCTCTTCAATAGATGCTATTGAAACAACTGGATAACCACAAGAATAAAATTAGACTCTTATCTCATATGTTATACAAAAATCAATCCTGAATGGTTTATAGATGCAAACATAAGACTGGAAACTATAAATATACTGGAAGAAAATACAAAAAGAAGCTCCATATCATTGGTCTGGGCTGTGAGTATGAATATGAAACCTAAACCACAGGCAACAAAAGTAAAAATGACAAATGAAATTATATCAAACTAAAGTTTTCTGCCTCACCAAAAAAACAATCAATAGGATGATAGAACAGCCTAGGTGATTGCAAACCACACATTTGCTAAGGAATTAATGTTCACAATATATAAGGGACTCAAACATCCAATAGTAAGAAAACAAATAACCCAATCAAAAGATGAGCATTGGATTTGACTACATTTTTTTTTCCAAAGAACACACACAAATGGCCAACAGGTATGTTATAGAATTCTCACTCTCATTAATCATCAGAGAAATGCAAATTAAAACCACAAGGAGATATTACTTCATGCCTATTAAAATGGCTATTATATAAAGATGAAAGATAACTGTTAGGATGTGGAGAAAAGTGAACTCTTGCCCACTGTTGATGGGAATGTAAATTAGCATAGCCATTATGAAAAACAGTATGGAATTTCCTCAAAAAATTAAGAAACAGAACTACTACATGTTCTAGGAATCTCTCTACTGTGAAATGAAATCACTATGTTAAAGTGGTATCTGCACTCCTATGTTCATTGCTGCATTACTTATAATAGGTCAGATAGAGAATCAACCTAAGTGTCAATGAATGGATAAATGGATAAAGAAAATTTGAGCCACACAAAAACAGGTGTGCTTATGTGTACACACATACATTGATTATTCAGCCCTTTAAAAGATGGAAATCCTGTCATTTGCAACAATATGGATGAATCTGGAGTACATTGTGTTAATCAAAATAAGGCAGACACGGAAAGATAATATTGCATATTTTCGCTTCTATGTGTTGTTGTTAGATGCCACTGAGTTGGTATCCGACTCATAGTGATGCTATGTACAACAGCCAAAACACTATTGTCAGTGCTTCTCTGCTGTTCATAGGATTTTCAATGGCAGATTGATTTTTGGGAGTGGGTTGCTGGGTTGTCTCCCAAGCCTACAGCACCTCGTGTTCCCAGGCGGTCTCCCATCCAAGTACTAACCAGGCCTGACCCTGCTTAGCTTCTGAGATCTGACAGGATCGGATGCCACAGGTATATGGCTACAGGCTCACTTGTATGAGGAATCTAAAAAGTTTAGCTCACAGAAGTAGACAGTAGAATGATGATTACCAGGGGCTGGGAAAATGGAGAAGACTTTTGTCAAATAATACAAAATTTCAGTTAGGAGGAATCAAGTTCAAGAGATGTATTTACAACAGATGACTATAGTTAATAACAATGTATTATATTCTTAAAAATTACTAAGATAGTAGATTTTAAGTGTTCTTACTACCAAAAAAATGAAAAAGATATAAAATAACACATATAGTAGCTCTACTTAGTCATTTCACAATGTATACATATTTCCAAACATTGTGATTTTTATTTGTTAACTCAAAAAACAAATTTATGTTTTACTTTCATTTTAAAACCTGGTTTTATACTTGGTGTCTGAGGAGAAGTTGCACAACTGTTCTACAGAGCAGATAGACACAACTGTCACTACAGTTTAGCCAAAGGAATCTCTAATACAAAGCTTTACTTGAAAGAATTATGCTAAATTAAAAGTCACTTCTGCCTGTCATGTCTGGGTTAGATAATCTTCCTTCAAGGAAGCTAAATGTCTTCTGTTAAATTTTTCTTGTACAGGTTAAAAGAGTTCAGGCTTCTTTCATCAAAGATAATTGCCCTTATTCTTCAACATTATTTTGTTTATCAAAATTAAATTAAGGTCAGTAGTAAGGTATTATAACAACCTATTGTTTAGACTGGGGAGATGGGACAGGAGGAAATAGAGAACACTGTTAATTGTCTTCAATTACTATGTGATGTCACCTTTCCGAGGTCAAAAAGTCCTAGACAAAGATAAGGTCCATTTCAGATGTTTTTTATTTTTATTTTTCCCCACTGAAAATAGATGGAGTTTTTTTCCACTGAAAATTTATTTGAAAAAGTTATTAGGAAAGTTGTTGTTTCACTCCCTGAAGATACTTAAGCAAAGGGCAGATTTCTAATCTTCCTCCAGAACTATAGATATTCCAAATGAGAATACAATCTTCAGTAGTGTTTTGTTTTTTCTTTCAATTTTTCAAAGGTGATACTAGTTTTTACACAATCAAGAAATCTCCTGAGTAATCTCCTGAGGGTAATCAAAATATACTCCCTGAACCACCTGCATCAGCAATATCAGAACCTGTTAGACTTGCAAATTTGGGGGTCCCACCTAGATGTAAGCCTGCCATCGTTGCCCCCCTGTGGCATCTGATCATGTCAGATCTTGGAAGCTAAGCAGGATCGGGTCTGGTTAGTACTTGGATGGGAGACTGCCTGGGAACACGAGGTGCTGTAGGCTTCAGAGATGGATCCCGTGACTCACTCCCAAAAATCCATCTGCCATTGGAAACCCTATGAACAGCAGAGAAGCACTGACAAAGTGTTTCGCCTGTTGTACATAGGGTTGCTATGAGTCGGATACCCACTCGATGGCACCTACGAACAACCACCACCATCTAGATGTAAAATGAACAAGAAATTGTAGAGGTGTAGCCTGGCAATCTGGAGTTTAGTCACCCTCCGGGTGACTCTAACATATGTTGCAGTTTGAAAAGTATACCCCAGAGGTCTACTAAAGAGCAACCATGTTAGAAACACACATACCCTAAGTAGTCACATCATCTTACCTCTACCTCTGTGATCACAAGGGATGCAGAGGGCTGAGGGCGGGAAAAACAGAGAAGAGAGGGAGGAGAGATTAAGTGTAGCTAGGAGGAGAGGAAGAGTAGAAGCAAAAGGGATGAAAGTGTGAAATCAAGAGAAGTATCTGATTTCCATAAATTTCAAATTTTTATTTTACTCTATAAAAGCCAAAAGGTCAGATTCAGTTTTGTCTACAGTGGCAGACTCACTATCATACAATGTGAAACCATGAAAGTGTATTTCTTAAAACTGACACCTCCAGAGATAGTCTTTAGTCATACCATAGTTCAAAGTCAAGAATGATTCTCAAACTGTGACAAATATCTGATGATCTAAAGCCCTTGACAAACTTTCCAATGCCCATAGCCACCTTCTATTAAAGTTAGAAAACCATTGCTCAGTGAATTCCACCTAATGTCATAGTCTCCAGCACTGTTGCTACAATCCTACAACAAGTCCTTAACACCACTAGAACAATAAAATTGACAATTTCTTAATTAATTAGGGTTCCTTATTTACTGAATTATTATGAAGGGGATAAAATGTTGAATTAAGAAAAAATAGGATGTCAAAAGGACCATTCCAACTACAGCTCATTGAAACAGTAGGGAAAAAAAGCAGTCTCATATTTGGTTATATTTCAACAGACAAATAACAGCATGAGAAGCTCTGCATAACAGAAGTTATATGAAAATTTCAGCTTTCCATTAAAGGCTATATTAAGTAGGTAAACAGGATATGTAATCATTCAACAGTCATTCATTAGGACCTACTCACTATTCAACTTCCATAACTGGACAAACCGCATGACCCTATCACCACCTTCTAGAATTACATTAATCTCTTTATACATCTTCCCATCTGTACACTGTCACTTGGGACAAGGACCATCTCTGTAGCTTCAGAGTCCTATGCACATCATTCTTCACAATATTAAGCACACATTTGATGTCTAATAAATGGGCACAAATAAAGGAGTATTTGTAGTCAGTCACCCAATGTAAAAGGACATGGTTATCCAGAACCACCATGAGTCTAGGGACACCACATGGCATCCTTGGTCAGTTCAGATGACAAGGACCTTCCCTCAGGGGTCCAAGGATTCTCCCGAACTAAAGGTGGTTCTTGAGCTCCAAAAGTAATCAGTAACGGTACCAAGGGATGTCTGGGAAAGGCACCCTTTAATCCTTCTCCCTCCAATTTCCACCAGACTCACCACAACTACCCCAGATAAATATATATAAGTAGACAAAGGGATCTATGATATATATTTTGTATCACACCCTTTCTAAACATGTTGGCAGCTTAACCCTCCATGTACAGAAACTCCAGGCATCATGGTCAGGCTTAAATGCTTTCAGTCACCTTAATTCCCAGAGAATTTTAGCAAGAAAGAAGAGATTATTGAAGGTAAATTATCTCTGTCTCTCTGTCTGTCTGCCTCTCTCTCTCTCTCTCTCTCTCTCTCTCTCTCTCTCTGTCCCACTTCTTCCTGTTTTCCTCCTCCTCCTCTTCCTCTGGCCTAGTGGTCCATCACCTTTGGATCACATCAGATCCTATCCAGTGACTCTTCTTGTGCACAAATCTCAGGATACATGCCAATTAACTCAAATTGCTTCCTATTTCTGACCTCAGGCCATGAGCATTCGAGAACCTCTGCACCAGCCAGCTGTGCTGATCTGATTCCAGCCTGAGCAGCTGCTCCCACAGTATGTCCCACAGGTACGGAGCAGAAGGTTGCCCCAGCTCATCTGCAGCTTCCTCATCCTAGAGGATGACAATAGAGGGGAAAGGCCTGGGTATGGAGCATTCAGCCAGGCTCATAGATGCCTTTTCTCTATGGCCACCTCAGGTATCTGCTGAGATGGAATAGTGGTCATACCATGAGTTGGACTAAAAATTATGCAACTAAATCCATACAATATGATGCCAAGCAAACACAGTCCCTATAATATAAGCAGCACAAATAAGACTACAACTTGGAACCACATGTTAGCGAGATGTTTTTCAGCCCTAAGTTCAGTCCCCAGCACCGCAGAAATGGAAGAATGACCTGGCACCCCACTCCCAAAACAATCAGCCATTGAAAACCCTATGAATAGGGGGATTCTGTTAAGACAGCAGATCAAAAGCAACCATGCTTTAACCAGAGAAGAAAAAAAGTTAGGAACAGTCTTGAAAGTCTCTAGTAAGAACAGAGAAATCCTGGAGAGCAGCTTTAACTAGTGGAAAATGAACAGTGCTATGACACCAGACCAAAAGTAGAAAAGTTAACAACTGAGAAATGGAAACTATGGGGTGCCACCTCAGAGGTGCCCACCATGGCCAAGCAATGGCAAGTGTAGAAGAACCACAGAGCCCAACATGTGTTAAAAAAATTGACACCATAAATGGTCAGGAGCTCATTCGAGGACCAGACTGCTTTGGCTGATAGGGACAGTGGCTCTTGTGTGAGCTCTCAGGGAGAGGTACTGTGAAGAACAAAACTAGAGGAAATACAGACACCCATGCATGTAACTGAAACCCCCTGAAAGGCAGAGCAGGCCAGCAAAAATCCAAGGCTGACCTCAGAATAAGCACCACAGGAACACACAGCCAAAGCCAGTAGGTGAGCAGTCACATGGGAAAGCTGGCACAGCAAGACAAAGGGAAGCCACTTCCCCACCACCACCACCCTCCATAACAGCTCAGGGAAATTGCAGAGCTGTGGCCATAATATCTGCAGAACATTGCCCATTTGAGTAAACAATCCCTTGTCCATTTAAGTAAACAAGCCGATCTAAGGGTTACCCTGAGAAGAAGGAGACACTGCGGATATTGCAACATCAAGAAGCTCCCGGTGGATATAGGTGTTAGACAGGACCTGTTACAAAATGGCACCTTCCTATAAAGTGGTACATTCTTCTACCCATTATGCCCCAATCCTCAAAGAGCCTGAAAGAAAAGCCCGTGAAAACCTGACTTAAAATCTGCCACAGAGCCTGGCAACTGATGGCTACTTCCTTCTCTCTCTTCCAGCCTATCAGAACCCTCAGTGCACCTTCTTCCCACCTATCCCAATGTGACACATCAATCAGCCTTGCCCCCTTCCCCCTTGTTGTTGTTGTTGTTGTTCTTGTTAGGTGCCCTTGAGTCAGTATCTGACTCATAGCAACCCTACATACAACAGGTGAAACACTACTGTCAGTGCTTCTCTGCTATTCATAGGGTTTTCAGTGGTGGATTGTTTGGGGGAATGGGCTGCCAGGTCCTTCTCCCAAGTCTACAGTATCTGATATTTCCAGGCAGTCTCCCATTCAAGTACTAACCAGGCCTGATCCTGCTTATCTTCCGAGATCTGATGGGATCAGATGCCACAGTGGTGTGGGTGCAGATTGTGGTGGTGCATGCCAGTAATCAGCAAGCTACAGAGGATGAGGCAGGAGGATCACAAGCTTGAGGATAGCCTGGGCCCTCTCCCACCTACAGCCCATAAAAGCCTCACCCCTTCCTCTCCTGGTTGCTGTTTTCTCCTTTGTTAGAGACAGTCCTGGCAGCTTCTCTGCAATTAAGGTCTGAGTTTAAAGGGTTTTCAGCTTCTTACCTGACAATAGGGAGTGCTCTGGGTCACAGCCACTTAATTAAACGATCCCAGAGGCAACTTGCCAGCAGCCCAGAGAAATTGGGGACTACTGAGCATAATCCAACAACTTGGAACCCCCAGGTGGCTTCTCTTCTGCTAGGGCACATGCAGTGGGTCCCAAAGGAGCCTGGGGAACTGCCCATGCTGGTGCTGGGTAGCAAAATCCAAATGCCCACAACAAAAGCTCTTGACACTAGCCCAGCATGGTAGGCCTAATTTACCCTAGAGACCACTAAGTATGAGCACTGGCAGCACACAATACCAGAGGGAATGCCACCAAAGGTGCTACACCTGAGTACCCAGAAGAGATCCTCACTGTTCATGGGTAAAAGTAACCAGAACTGGATATCCTCACGAATAGGTAGAGGGATTTGGAGGGCACATGACCTACCTCAGAACTGAGCAGCAACATCATTTGGTCTCTTTTTAGCTTTCCCTCACACCATTCTCTCTCTCCCTCTACTTCCATAGACTTTTCGCAACCTTTCAACATCGATATCATTAACATAATTTCCACCTATTAGTTGGTTTAGGTAACCCAAGTCAATCAATATCTCCCAAATATATTCAACAAAACCAGAGTAGAACATCTTCTACCCTTGCATTTGCTAGACATCCTGGAAAGTTTGTATAGTCATATATACATAGGGCACTAATATCCAGACCAACCAATGGGAAAGGCTCAATCTTAAATCACACAAAACATGAAAAATCAGGTTAGAGAGGATGCCCAAATTGACCAAAAGCCTTCAATAGTTGATTTTAAAGTAATCTAAAATTTAGATATGCTAGAAAAAGAAGTTAGAAGTCTGCTTATAAATACATTGAAAGTCCTCAAAGACACCATAACCAAACAGATGATAGCAATTGAAACACTGGACAATGAAGTATCTTAGAAAAAAATCAAAGAAATCAATATCCCGAGGAAGAGTCAAGTCAAAATGTTGGAATTACAAAACACAATATACCAACTTAACAGTAGTTTCTTTTGTACATTGATTGGATGAAGCCAATAAGATTTCTGATACTACAGAAAAAGTTGAATATCTTATTAAGATGCCAAGAAAGATAGAAAGATGGAGCGATAGATCAAAAATTTCAAGAGATCATTGATAAAATGAAGAGATGCAACTTATAAATACAGGGGTTTCACAAAGGAGTGAAAAATAACACTAGGGGAATAAGAAATCTTTTCAATAAAATAGCTCAAAACTTCCAAACTTAAGGCAAGAAAGATATCCAAACCACAGAGCTATGCACAACTCCATATAGAGTAGAATAGATCATCTCCATGACACATTATAATTCAAATGATGAATCTGGCAAGCAAAGAGGCTACTTAAAAGACTGCAAGAGTATGATACCAACTCATTTACAAAGACAAGCCCATCAGAATAGCAGCTGACTTCTCAACAACTCTAAAGGCAAGGAATGCATGGTCAGATGAAATTCAAGAGCTGAAAAAGAATAACTTATAACCAAGATTACCAAAAGCTATCTTTTAAAATAGATGGAGAGTTCAATACATTCCATGATATTGACAAGTTTAAGCAATTCGTGACCACCACGCCAGCATTACAGAACATTCTTAAAGAAATACCACATATGGGAGAAGCAAGACAAGCCAAATACAAGACCAAAGGAATGAATAAAAGACATGAGGGGAATTCACTATCACAACAATCTAAATGTGAACCAAAGAAAAGAAACAAACGTGAAGATGATGCAGAATAATAAACTCCTCTCAATAATTACTCTAAATGTGAATGGTGTCAACTCACCATTCAAAAGTCACCAACTGAGCCAGGCGTGGTGGTGCACTCCTGTAATCCCAGTGGCTTGGGAGGTAGAGGCAGGAGGATCGCAAGTTTGAGGCTAGAGGCAGTCTGTGTAACTTAGCAAGACCCTGTCTCAAAAAGTAAAAAAAAAAAAAAAAAAAAAAAAAAAAAAAAAAAAAAAAAAAAAAAAAAAAAAAAAAAAAAAAAATGGGCTGAGGGTGCAGCTCAGTGGTCCAGCATTACCAGAGCGTGTAATTGCAAGGCCCTGGGTTCAACCCCCCAGTACCAAAAAAAAAAAAAGTTAAAAAACAAAAACTTTGGATATATGAGACTCAAGAGACCCATCTCATCCACAAAAAAACTTAAAAACCTGAAAATTATAGGCTAGAAAACAATATACCAAGCAAGTGGTAATAAAAAAAAAAGAAAGTAAAACAGAGAGGTAGCTATTCTAATTTCTGTCAATTTAAACTTCAACTCCAATGAATCAGAAGAGACAAAGATGGTCACTACATAAAAGGAATAGTCAACCAGGAACTCATAATGTTACTTGATATTTATTCATCAAAAACAAGAACACCTAACTTCATAAAAGAAACTTTACAAGAAATATAAAGGCATACACTGGTAATTATAGGAGATTTTAATAGCTTACTCTAGTCAAGAAACAGGTCATCAAAGCAAAAAAAAAATCAGCAGAGAAATGGACTTTAAAAGCACCATAGACCGCCTGGACATAACATACATCTATAGAATATTCCACCCATCAGATGAAGAACACACACCACGTTATTCTAATTACCACATGCAATGTTTTTCTAAAATAGACTACATTTTAGTTCACAAAAATGGTCTGACCAAATATTGAAAATTGAAATTGTCCCTTGTACCTTATCAGATCACAATGGAATAAAACGAGAACTCAAAAACTTCAGAAATGTTACAAGACATGGAGACTAAACAACACACTTCTGAATTATCAATATGTCACTGAAGAAATCAGAGAGAAAATTAAAAAGTGCCCATAATAAAATGAGGATGAAAACACATCCTACTAAAATATATGGGATACAGCAAAGGCAAATCTAAGATGAAAGTTCATAGCCATGAGTGCTTCAATAAGTTCAGGAAGGCCCAAATTAAATAACATAATGACACACTTTAAGGCACTAGATAGCCAACAGCATGCCAAACCCAAAATGAGTACACAGAAGTGGATTATTAAGATGATGGCAGAAACTAACAAAAATAGAGACTAAAAGGACCATTAAAAAGTGATGAAACCAAGAGGTGGTTCTTTGAAAAGATCAACAAAACAAAATTGATGTTCTCTTAGCCAGTTCTCTTAGACTCCCCCAAAGAAAGAGATAAAAGGCCCAAGTTTTAAAATCAGAGATGACAAGTGGGATACAATAGATACCAATGGAATCCAGAAAATCAGAGACTATTTGAGAAAGTGTACTCCCCCAAAAATGAAAATACAGAACAAATGGATACATTCTTTCTTTAGCACATATGACTTGTCAAAACTAAACCCTGAGGACATAAGCAAATTAAACAGACCCATTACAAACACCCAGTTATAAGCAATAAAAAAAAAAAACCCAATAATGAAAATCCAGGTCCTCATGGGTTCACAGCTGAATTCTAGCAAACATTTAAAGGAGAATTAATATCTATTCTCTTCAACTTATTTCATAACATAGAAAAAGAAGATATACTTCCAAATTCATTCTACAAAGCCAGTATCATTCTGATACCAAAACAAGATAAGCATACTACAAAGAAAGAACTACAGACTATAGGCGACCAACCTAGAGAGGCAGTTTGCCTCAAGGCCTATCTAGGCCCACTTGGGGGTCTGAGACTTGTTCCCAGGACAGTAACCTCTGCCCTACATCTGGGAATTCCTGGGCATTGACCTAAGCAAGATGGTGCTGGCCTTCTCAGACCTCTTGACACCTAATTGGCCATTTCCAAATTACTAAACAGCCCCTGATTGGACTGTTCATGAATTACTCCTGATTGGTTCCTTTTTGGATGCCTCATTTGCATCTCCCCCCTGATAGGCTAAGCCCCAATCACCTGACGTGACATGGCAGTCTGATTGGCCAGGTTAGGAAATATAAGGACAGTGCATGGAACAGTCCAGGTCCATTCCACCGACTGGAACAGACAAGGTAATAAAGAGCTGAGCACTTGGAGTTGGCATCATCACTAGAAGAAAGAAGCAAGGAGCCACGATGGGCATAAATCTCTGAGCCTGCCTTTCTCAAGGCTTCTTAGAATAGCCTTGGGCATAAGTCTCCTTTCCACGCAGCGCAGCTCCCCACCTTTCATCTCACCCTCACCAGACAGTGGGTCTTCAGCTGCTGGGTCCCACTTTCAGCTGGAGGCCTATGGCCAGAGAGAGACCAGTGGTGGGCAACAACCCACAATAAACCAATTTCGCTGATGAACATTGATGCAAAAATCCTCAATAAAATTCTGGCAGGCCAAATATGGCAACACATAAAAAAGATTACATACCAGGATCAGATGGACTTCATTCCATAGAAATAAAGCTGGTTTAACATATCTAAATCAATTAATGTAATTCAACATATCAAGAGACTTGCAGACAGAAATCACATGATCATCTTAATGGATGCTGAGAAGGGCTCTGACAAAGTGCAACCTTCCTTCATGATGAAAGTCCTGAAGAAATTAGGCACAGAAGAAACTTATCTGAACATCATAAAGGCCATCTATGAGAAGGCTATAGCCAACATCATATTAAATGAGGAGAAATTGAAAGGATTCCCTCTAACATCAGGAGTAAGAAAAGATATCCACATTGTCCTCTCTTATTCAATATTGTGAATGAAGTTCTAGCCAGAGCAATCAGGCAAGAGAAAGAAATTAAAGAAATACAGAAGGATCATTTGGCTTCTTCTTTCCCTATTTACAAATGACATGATCCTACACCTAAAGGACTCTAAAATTTCACTAGAAAAATCTTGGAGCAAATTAGCTCCTTCATCAAAGCAGCAGGATACAAAATTAACACTGAAAAATCAGTAGTCTTCCTTTATACCAATAGTGAACAGGCAGAGAAGGAAGTCAAGACAATCTCATTCACAATAGCCCACCAAAATATTAATTATTTAGGAATCAGTCTAACCAAAGATCCTAAAGACCTCTATAGTGAAAACGTCAAAACATGAAAGAAAGACAAAGCAGAAGATACTAGAAGATGGAAGCACCTCCCTTGCTCATGGATTGGAAGAACTAATATTGTGAAAATGACTATATAACCAAAAGAAATTTACAGGTTTAATGCAATTCCCATCACAATTCCAAAGACATACTTTGCGTAAATAGAAAAAAAAATTATAAAATGCACATGGAAGCACAGAAGACTGCATATAGCCAAAACAATCCTAATCAGCAAAATCTGTGCAGGAGGTATCACAATACCTGACTTTAAACTATACTAGAGGGCCATAGTGGCAAAAACAACTTAGTACTGGCACAAAAATGGGCATGAAGATCAATGAAACAGAAGTAAAGACCCAGAAATACACCCATCCAACTATAGCCATTTGACCTTTCACAAAGGAGCGTAGGACATTCATTGGAGGAAAGATAGCCTCTTCAATAAACTGTGATGGGAAAATTACATATCCATTTGCAAAAGAATGAGAATAGACCTAGATCTCTCAATCTGTACAAGATTCAATGCAAAATGGGCCAAAGACCTCTACATAAAACTGGAAATCTGGAAAATACTAGAAAAAAAGATATTGAATACCCTCCAACACGTAGACATAGGCAAGTACTTCTTAATAAGACTCCAATTGCTCAGGAAACTGCACCAAGAATCAACAAGTAGGATTACATAAAACTAAAAGGCTTCTGTATAGCAAAAGATAAAATTAACAGAGTAAAGGAAGATCCCAGAGAATGGGAGAAAATCTTTGCATCCTGCACATCGGATAGAGAACTAATCTCTAGGCAATACAAAGAATTTAAGAACTCAAAGACCAAGACAACAAATAAGTGAGCAACTGAAATGAACAGACAGCACTCAAGAGAAGAAATATGAATAGCAAAAAAAACACAAGAAAAATGTTCAATATCCCCAGCCATTAGGGAAATACAAATCAACATAACACTGAGATTCCATCTCTAGTAAGAACATCCCAGATTAGTAAAACAAATAATAGCATATTCATTTGTAGCAAAATGGATGGAACTGGAGAATATCATTTTAAGCAAATTAACCCAAACTCTAAAAGAGAAATACCATATGTTCTCACTCACATGTGGGAGCTAAATCTAATTTAAAGCAAAAAATTGTACATACTTAGATATATAAAAATGAACAACCATACTTATCTAAGAATGGAAAATACAAGCAGATCAGAAAGAAGTGGGGAGTGGAGATTAGAGAAAGCAGGAAGGAGATGGAAAACATTGTAAAGGGATGAAGGGGAGAGGAAAATCTCAAAATAAAGGATGCAACTATATAAATACAAGAGAAAAATTAGGGAAAGGAAAAAAATCAATGATAATGTAACCCATAGTCACATATGATTTTCATTTCATATTAATTTACTATTTTTCTCTTGCTGTTTAGTTTATACTGTTCTGTAAAATATGTAAAATGATAAATGTGTAGGCAAAAGTGATTTTTAAGTTGCATAATGGCTATAGCAAGTGAATTATTACTCTGTACCCCACTATTTATAAATAAAATTAAAAATAATATACAATAAAAATAAAACCCTATGAATAGCAGAGAAGTCCTGACAATAGCCCCAGGCATGGTAGAGTGTTGGTGAATGTTTCATTCTATTATACACAGGGTCGCCATGAGTCAGACATGACTCGATGGTACCTAACAACACAACATGTCTTTGAGGACAGGGATCAAATATTAGTATCTTCTGTCATACCCAGCCCCTAGACATCTACCTAAGTACTGAATACACTGTTATATAAGCCGTGGTCTTACAAATAATTATCCCCTCCTTAAAGTTCCATAACAATGTTTCTCTCACTGTGGCCTTACATGTACCACTGGGCTTTGTGTGTTGGTTCTTTAAGCCCTAATCTTTCTATTCATGATACTATTCACACCTCAAGGGAAGAGCCAATGTTTCATTCTACTGTGCAACCACCTCAGGCCTTTATGTTATAATCGGTACATCATAGGTGCTTAATATTCACTGATTAGTTTAACTTTATTAAACATGGAATTCAGACATATCCCCAATTGTGAGGATATGTATAAGCAGGTTTTTGTAAGGACCACACCGTAAGGAGATTTAATATTCTTTTCATGGGATGTTTTTTCACATTTGTAAAGCGCACGCTTTTTGGTACGAGTTGGGTCTGACTCATAGTGACTATGTATAACACAAGGAAACACTACCACTACTATGTCATATGCACAAGGTTTTTTTTGTTTTTGAGCCCACTGTTCCAGTCACTATATTTCTTCTCATTATGGGTCATGCCAAATCTGCAAATGAAGGTCTCAGAGACTTTACTCCATTCCCATCATTAAGGTCTACTCTTCCTCGAGGCAGAAACACTTCCCCAGTCATCTCTTGAATGCATTCTAGCCTGAGGGTGGGGCTCATTTTTTGGCACTGTATTTGACAGTGCATGCCTGCTATTCACAGGGTTTTCACTGGCTAATTGTTTCCGAAGTGGGCTGCTGGGTCCTTCTTCCTAGTCTGCCTTAGTCTGGAAGCTCAGCTGAAATCTGTTCACCATTGGTGGCCCTGCTAGTATCTAAAATACTGGTGATGTAGCTTTCAGCATCACAGCAACACAAAGTCACCACGGCATGACAAGCTGACAGACATGTCGGGAAAGCCCCCATAGTTTGGTGGAAAAAACACAAATATTGGACTCAGACATTTCGAGTTGAAATCAGAGCTGCAACCAATTTCCTTTTTGATATTTTTCTTTTCAGATGTCTAACATTAGAAGTCATTTCTTGTTCTAAGTTTGTAAAAATCCAATGAATACAGGAATTGAAGATTTAAATGCTATAAATTAATAAAAACTTAAATCTTTCTAAACATAAAAAATTACCAAACATAATTTGAATATCTTTGTACTTTGTCATTTCCCCCTACTTAGCCACCTCAGATTTACCACTGCCAGTCACAGAGATCTCCCAGCTCCAGTCCTCTTTTTCTGCATTTATATATGTGTGCATATAGTAGTCCTCTTTTTAGCAAAGTGCAATATGTTCCAAGGCCCCCAGTGGATGTCTAAAACCAAAGATAGAACCAATTTCTACATATACTATTTGCCCTATTCATACATACCTATGATAAAGTTTAATTTTTAAATTAGGCACAGGAAGAGATAAACAACCTTAACAAATAATAAAACAGAACAGTCACAATAATATACTACAATAAAATTTTCATAAATGTTAATGTGGTCTCTCCATCTCCCTTCCTCCCTACAAAGACTGTATTGTACTGCACTCAGTATTTTCTTCTTGTGATGATATGAAATGATACAATACCTATGAGATAGAGTGAGGTAAATGACATGGGGATTTGTAACATACTTTTACACTGCTACCTATGGATTATTTGACCTCTGGCACTGCAATATAGTGATAGTCAACCTAATATTTAATATGGATGCAAAGTTACTAACAGGCAGGTAATATATACAGTATAGATACACTGGGCAAAAAGTTGATTAACTTCCTGGGTAGAACAGAATGGGATGGCACGAAATTTCATCACCATACTGACAATGGACACAAGTTAAAATTACAATTATTTTGTTTCTAGAATTTTCCCTGCAATATATTTGGACTATTATCATTTGGAGTACCTGAAGAAATAAAAGCCAAACCTTCGGTAGGGGCAGACTACTCTGTGTGTGTGTGTGTGTGTGTGTGTGTGTGTGTGTGTGTGTGTGTGTTTACCCATTGTTTTATATACACACAATTATTCTTTTTTGTATTTGTTATACAAAGAGGCTTATTATATACTTTTGTTGCATTTTCCACTTAATTAGATCTCATCCAATATTCAATGTCAGTTTATGTACCACAAAAGTGGGAGAAAGACATGGCAATCCACTTCTGAAGCAATCATGAAACATTCAGCCATTGAAAACCCTATGAGGGTCGCTATGAGTTGGACCCAACTCCATGGCACCTAATGACAACAACACTTTCTACTCATATGACTTTGAGAATGACAATAAATGCTCTAACCTTCAGTTTCCTCATCAATAAATTGGACAAATTATCTAACTTAAAAAACTAGGGTAAAGATTAAAGAATTCACTCAATCTTCTAACTGGCTGGTGCTAAATGAATAATATATGTCGTTTTATTTATTGTCACTGTTGTTACCTTTGAGTACCTTTAAGAGATTAGAAAGGAGAATGTGTATCTTTCCTTCAAGGCTGATCTTTGGTGGGATTTTGGAGAATCAAGAATAGAACAGGAATTCCACCCCTCTCAATGTCATAATTCCGTTTTCAGAAAGACTCTACTCCTCACTTAGTATATTAGCCAACCTTCTGCTGCTATAAGGGAATATCACAAAATGAGTAAAACATAAATAATGGAAGTTTATTTGGTTCATGGTTCCAGAGGCTGGAAAGTCCAATAATTTACTCCTGGCATCTGAGGAAGGCCTCCTTGTTGCCCGATAACTTGGGATGAGGGCAAGTAAACATGCACAACACTTACATAAAAATTAGGCCAAATCCATCTTTAAAAAACATTATGACTGTCATCATGGTACTGTTATTGTCTAATCACACTTCACTATTTTCTCTTATTTAGAAATTACCTAGCTATTTAATGAATACTCAATTAATGAACACAATTTAGCAAAGTGTAAGATATTAGGTTACAAAGAAATCTTGGAAATCATCTTTCAGTTGACTTATTACTAAATATAACTGACTATTAAAATAAAGCTTCCTGAACCCCTTGAGTCCACCAGGGATAGGTTGAGTTACCCTAGGGAGTTGAGGGTCAGTCGTGAGAAGCAAAGTCTGGCAGGGGTTAACATATTGGTGAAAGTGGTACAGATTTTCAAGGTAAAAAGGCTGAAGTTTTTAAGGGAATGCCAGGAGCAATCCATGGTGGTGAAGAGGAGGAAGGAGGAACAGAAAGTGAGGCAGAGGGAGAGGCCTTGGATAAGCCAGCTTGGAAAGTCACTGCATCGTTCAAAGAGGTGAAGAAGTTAAAAATTATACTTTGTCAAATTATGTCACTTGGGAGATACTGGTCCAGATTAGTGCTACAGTGTTAGAACAGATAGCCAGATTAGCAGGGAAGGAGGAAGGAAGAAGGAGGCCACACTGTGGAAAGAGAATTCCCTGTGGAATTAGACTAGTTTTCTTTTCAAATATGCTCAAACTACATTATGTACATATTCAGAAATGTCATAATGAAACCCCTTAGTTTGTGCAATTAATAAATGCCAATAAAACAAATGCACTCATCCTTTTCATCAGGAACCCATTTCCTCAACAACTAATCATGTCCATGATATTGTCATTAATCTATTCATGTGGGCTGACCTGATAAAGCTTAAACACTTCTTAAAGGTCCTATCTCTTCACACCATTACAGTGTAAATAAATATTGAGTATGAGTTTTGTGGGAAACCACAGCACCTACAGAAGCCACTGGGATTCCATGGAAACCTGAACTTGTTCATGATGCTCCTGTTCTCTAAGGGCTACAAAAGTATAAAACTGAGGAGAAATATCTCCTTCCTAATTGCCTTCCAGAGAGTCAGCAGTGTACGTTCACATTTGCACACCCCTACTACAGAGGCAATCTTGAAACAATCAGCCATTGAAAACCCTATAAGGTAGATCTATTTTTAGTTTTTTAAGATACCTCCATATTGATTTCCAAAGAGGTTGGACTAATTTACAGCTCCACCAGCAGTGTAAGAGTGACCCTTTTCTCCGCAACCTAGCCAGCATTTGTTGTTATTTGTTTTATTGATCTTGGCCATTCTGTGATCTACTGTATGACCCAGCTATAACACTATTGGGAATTTACCCACAGGGAGATGTGTCATCATACCACAGAGACACCTACATCTCCATGTTCAATGCAGCACTTTTCACAATAGCAAGGACATGGAACCAACCAAAGTTCCCATCAACAGAAGAATGCATAAAAAGACTGTGGTACATATACACAATGGAATAATACTCAGCAAAAAAAAAAGAATGCCATTTGCAGCAAAATGGATGGAATTGAAGAAAATTATTTTAAGTAAACAAACACAAGCTCTGAAAGAGAAATACCACATGTTCTCACTTATATGTGGGAGCTGAATCAAAATTATAAGAAGGAAAAAATCCCATGCAGAGGTCAGGACATAATAGAACAATTAAAAAAAAAAAAAGCAAAAGTCAACCTAGTGGAGAAGGGACAATTTGAGCAACTCAAAAAAAGGAGGGAGAGATCTAGCAAAAGGAGGAAATCCTGGGAGAGGAGAAGGGGGAGAGGAGGAATGAGGAGGAATGAGGAATGGGGGAGGCAGTGACCTGAGGGTGAACAGCCCAACTTTAATAGTCCTGGAAATAATTATAATAATACCAATAATACCTAAAAATGATAATAATATAGATGGGCTAGAAAATTCATGTAATAGTACTGATAATGTAAAAAGAAAGTTCACTACAGAAAAAGTTTTGATCTTAAACATAATTGGGACCTATGGATATACAGAAAAATATTGCCATAAAACGATAAACATATGGAAGAGAAGTCTTTGGTGTGGGGGTGGGACAGGGGAGGAAGTGCACAAGAGGGTAATGGGGAACTTATCTGTGTAATGTACAACAAAATGCATATATGGAAATGTCACAATGAAAAGCATGTCAGAATGAATCACATTAAGATATATATTAAAAGTTTTCAATTAAAAAAAAAAGAAAACTCTATAAGGGTTGCTATGAGTTAGACTTGATGGCACCTAACAACAAGCTTTAACCAGAGTCAAATATTAAGACCAGTTTACAGCAATGACCACCAATATTAAATTGTGACAAAAGGAATACCCTCTGGTGGCTCCAATCTACAACAAATCTTTCTGCTACATCTGCC
>VMDO01028792.1:0-23435 GCA_007922755.1 Pedetes capensis
TTCTAGAAGACATACACCGCAATCTCTTTATCCGTACATCCATAGACAGGCACGTAGGGTGGTTCCATGTCTTCATTATTATGACTAATGCTGCAAGGAACACAGGGGAGCTATCAGCTCCTGCATGTACTGACTTTGTCTTCTTTAGACACACACTCTGAAGCTGGACTGCTACATCACAGAGCTGGGCACTGATGTCTTCTTTCTCACCTCTACAGGCAGCTTCTCCAGCCCCTACCAGTCCCAGTAAGGCTTTGCAGCCATGATAGCAGAAACACATTCAATGTGCATATTCTCTCTCACACACAGACATGCACAATACATGTATTATTTTATTACTTTGAGATGAATCTCTAATGTAGTTTTATATGGATCCTATATCTAGGTTAAGAAATTCTATCTGATTTAGTTAATTATTATTTTCCTCACCAAGCATATAGCATCCCTATGTTTTAAAGGGAGAAGACACCTGTAGAAGCATTATTAAGAAATACTACTTTCCTGCTTATTGAAGCCAACTCCTGGGGAGGCATAGAGTTGCAGGAAACTGGGAGAAGTCTCTAAACACCAGTCAGGCCATCGTGAGACCTCCTGCTCATCATTTACTGCTCACATTGCTCTAGGAAAAGCTGTGGCAAAAGATCTCTTTAGAGTATTGAAAAGCAAAGATGTCACATTGAACACGAAGGTGTGTCTGACTCATGCCATGGCATTTTCAGTGGCATCATATGGTTGTGAAAGCTGGACATTGAACAAGGGAGACAGAAAAAGAATTGATGCTTTTGAATTGTGGTGCTGGAGACGTCTATTGAATACACCATGGACTGCCATAAGAACCAACAGATCTGTCCTAGAAGAAGTACAACCAGAGTGCTCCTTGGAAGCAAGAATGGCCAAACTGCGTCTTACGTATTTCGGACATATAGTCAGGAGAGAACAATCCCTGGAGAAGGACATCATGTTTGGGAGAGTGGCAGGTCGACGCAAAAGAGGAAAACCCTCCACCAGATGGATTGACACAGTGTCTGCAACAATGGGCTTAAACATAAATAAGATCATTTGCCTGGCAGAGAATCAGGAAGTGTTTCAATCTGCTGTACATAGGGTTGCTATGAGTCGAACTCGACTCGACATCTCCTAACAACAACAACAACAACAACAAGCCTACATTTTCCCACCCACTGGATGGCAGAAATGCCTGGGCATGTGGTAGCCAGCAGAGAGTCTTTATTTGCTTTTGAAGACTCAGGACTCAGGGCAAACAGTGATGGTGGGCATCAAGCTTAAGAATATCCGTGACAGTCCTTTATGTCAGGGCAAACAGTTCAATGGCTTTTCCTAACGCTCTGTACATTTCCAGCACCGTAATCAAGGGAAAGAAAAGTAGGAAACATCCTCCCTTGGTCAGAACCAACACAGCTCTTGCCAAGGTCATTTCAAAATCTGGTAGCAGCCTGGCATGTTGGCATACGCCTGTAATCCCAGCGGCTCCGGAGGCAGAGGCAGGAGGATTGCAAGTTCAAGACCACAGGCAGTCTGCATAACTTAGCGAGACCCTGTCTCAAAAAGTAAAAAATAGGTTGGGGCACAGCTCAGTGGTCCAGCACTTGCAGAGCATGCAAGTGTGAGGCCCTGGGTTCAACCACCAGGACTGCAAATAAATAAATAAATAAATAAATAAATAAATAAATAAATAAATAAAAATATCTGGTAGCCAGCTGACCTCTCTCAGGACAATGATTTGGGTCCTGGGAAGGCACAGGAATAATGTTCCCAATGCTGTTCTTTCATCGTTGGGAGCTTGGCTCCGAAAACTCACAGGCTCAGTAGGTTCGCCAGCCAGGGAAGAAGCCATCAAGGACCCCTCTGCCCAAACTCCAGATACCCACACTGGAGCCAACACCTCCACAGTGGGCAGGGTATGCTGGCCGCTGCTGAGGTTGGCCTGCTCACAGGTTACTTTAGAACCTTGAATGCATCTCTGTGACAGGAGCGTTAGAGCCTTCGCAGGATTTCCTCCACCGGGACCATCTAAAACACACAAGTGTGACTGGCTGCTGGGAAAGTGGGCTTCCGGGGGATAGGCTGGACCCTGGGGTGGAAGAAGGCATTTCACAGTGAGAGTTATCAGGACGCAAAAAACCAAAGCAGCCAGGCCCAGGGAGGGACAGGGCTAGGAAGCCAGTCCCCAAGGAAACGCTCTGCCTCCCTCACCAAAGATGAGGGTCTTCATGGGTTGCTGAAGTAAAATGACTGGGGGCACGTACCACGGCAGAACACTAAGTTAGGCATGCTCTTTAATAATAATAGGACCTGCCACAGAGGGGCCTGGATGTCCTTGGGTTCCCTGCCTAGCGGTCTCTGTGCTAAGCTGCAGGGAGGCAGCACACAGGGCCTCTGTGCTGCTGCAGCCATAACGTGGCCCTCCAGGGCTTCCTTCCCAACACTTCAGCTCCTCTGGCAATGCAGTAAATAGAAATCAGAGGCACAGTGTTGAGGCAGGTTTTCCCAGGCAGGGGTGGAGCCAGTGGTCATCCATCTGGAAGACCCTCAGAGGGAAATGCAATGTGGTCAGCTTGTCCGTACCAGGATGCTCCAGTCACAGACAGCTCTGGGTGGAGGCTTCGCGGGTTATCAGTTCTGCAGCTATAGGAGGCCTCCAGCATGGCCAGGTTAGGCCGGTTAGGAAGCAGAGCCCACTGGGCCAGTCCTGGTCCATAGGGTCTCCTTCGTGCACAAACCTAACATTCTGTGTAGAACAAGGCAGGTGTCCCCTGCCCCACATCTCATGGTGGCAGGAACTCCTCAAAGGACCCATCAAAATGTTTGAGGTGAGAAGGATGACATCAGAGAATAGTTCTATTCTCTAACTATTCTCTGATGTCATCCTTCTCACCTCAAACATTTTGATGACATTCAAGATGCACAAAATAGACTAATTATGATAATCTCCTAATCCAAAATTCAAACCACTAAACTAGCATGGAGGTTGGAGAAGATCTGCAGAGTCTTAGCCCACAGCCTGGCTGACAGTTGGTGCCACCACTGTACACTCAGAGCACCGTGAATTTACAGCTCATGCTCTTACCAACCAGCTCAAATCCTGCCTCTTCAGAAAGTTGCCCCTGCCAACCCCCACCGTGACTCTGACCTTCACCTCTTCTAAGATTCTAGCTTGCTTAGGGCATAGACACAACTCACGGCTCGATGGGCTCTGATACATTCTGGTCCAACTATCCTGTTGCAAAATGATCACCAGCTGGAAGGAAGATTACCTTTCCCGATTCTTCAGCAGTGAGAACAGGCAAAGCGTATTACAGGTTCTCAATACAACCCTATAGGGTGGCTCATCCATGTAGATCTGGACCTCTTTTTCTCTACCATGAGTACAATTGAAATTCTGAGGTATAGCACCATACTGAATGCTGAAATTACATCTCATGAAAGGACCCACCTCAGTGGTGTCTAAAGGCCCATGCATGCCCCAGCTTCATTCACTGAGCTATAGCCAGGCCAATTAGTTTTCTTATACCCAGCACCAAACAGGTCCTTTGGAAATGCGGAGATAGGGAAAGCAAAAAGCAGAGGAGCAAGCATTGTCTAGGAACCAACTCTATGTGGGGCGCATGCCTCCCAGTCAGGCCCGGATGTTCGGATGGGCGACGTCACCACACACACAGATACTAAACACAATTCACTCGGGACCCTCAGGTGAGGGGCGCAGACTCCTGCAGCCCTCAGGATGCCAGCGGAGATGGGAGAAAGGGAAAGCCTCAGGCGCCTTTGCCTTGCAGGGGCAAACACCCATGTTGGTGGTCTTGGTGGTCACGAGGAGAGAGTTCTTGCTTCGTAGGTGATCAGATGGAGAGCGGGTTCTTTCCTTGTTGATGGTCATGGCAGGGAGAGCATTCTTTCCTCACCGAAGGTCCGGGCGAGAGAGCGGGAGAGCCGTTTCCTCGTGGTGGTCCAGGCGAGAATGGGCAAAAAGGGGGATTCACGTCCACCTCCTAGGTATGAAGCAGATGAGCAGCATGAAGCAAACTAGAGCCTTCTGTCTTAGAAAGCCTTTGGAGGAGTGACTAATGACCTGCCTTTAAAAGACATCCAGCCACAGAGATGAGAGCTCAGCCCAATACACTGCCATCTATGGCAGTGCTTTCTATGAAACCCACGTGGCAAATTACAAGGCAGCCTTGGAGAGAGCTCAGATCCAAAAAGACTAGAAGTGTTGTTTTTTGAAATTCAGCAGTGGCCTTTGAAGCAGAAGAAACAAAATCTCGATCATTTACTTTACTCTAATGCTCTAATTTGAGCACTATATTTCTAAGATAAACCAAGATCTTTGCATTTAAGGTTGATCTATCCTGGACCAGTAGGATTTCATTATAGACACAGACAATATTACGAAAACCAAAATTATCCTAATCAAGTATTTCAAATGACTGCATTAAAGTTGAAAGCCAAATCATATCATGTTTCATTGGGTATATAAAATCACAAATTATACTGTCTCATAAAAGTAGTTATATATTACTTATTTTTTTAAAATGAAAGCAGGGAATAATAAAACTTCAGTTCTAATGCATTACTCACCATACCGTGTTGTAGTTCCCCAGATTTCCAGACTTTGAATTATTTTCCAGTTGCCCTAACCTGAAAGGCCACCAGACAAGAGAAGACAAATGGACTGGTGTGCACCCACCCCCACAGTGCAAGACTGAAAGATAGATGCCCCCAAAGGAGACACGCCAAGGGCCAAGAAGATCAAGGAAGATGCTCAGCATTATCAGTCGTCAGTAAAATGTACATCAGCACCTCATTCGGATACCACTCTACATACGGCCAGGTTGTCTGTAATCAAACAGACAGACTATAACAAATGTTGACAAGGATATGGAGCAATTAGTGCCCTTGGACACCACCGGTTGGGGATATATGAGGGAAGCCCACCCGCAAAACGTAATTTATTTGTAAAAAATTTTGTACTTATTTTTACATGTTCAAACTTCCTCCATCTTCAAAATACTCTGTTTGATGCAATACATCTGTAGAGGTATTGCACATCTATAGAGGTATTTTTTCCATTGCTCAAAACAGGATCTGGACTCATCAATCTTGATGCCTTTTAGTGCTTCTGCCCTTTTCTGTTTCACCTCCTTCGTGTCGGCAAAATGTTTCCCTTTGAGAAAGTTTTTCTCCCTTGAAACAATGACAAAGGCATTGGGGTGAAGTTGGGTGAACCAGGAGATTGAGGCACACATCATTTGGGGTCAAAAACTACTGAACGCTCAGCATGGTGTGAGCAGGTGCCTTGTCATGGTGGAAGAGTCAGTGACTTGTTTGCCACAACTCAGGACATTTCTTCTGCTAATCCTGGCACAGCCACCTCAAAAGTTCCATAGAATAAACACTTTAGTAGACCATTTGACCGGGGGGAACAGATTCTGAATGCACAATCTCTTTCACATCAAAGAAACAGAGGATTGTTGTTTCTGTGTTCATTTCTGGGTTAGTTTTGTCTGTCTGTTTGTTTGGGAGTTTGGGGGGATCCCCACTTGTAATGTGAGAAAGCCACTTTAGAGAAGTCAAGTCACTCTTGAAATGATAACGCATTGGTGTACTATTTTTTCTAACAATTGTACTCTGAAGTATCAACCCAAGAGAAGTGAAAATATGCCCGTAAAAAATTAGTCCATAAATGTTCATAACAGCATTATTTGTAACAATCAAAAGGTAGAAACCACGCAGTTGACCATCAGTTCACAAATGGAAGAACAAAATGTGGTTCATACAAAAATGGAATGTTATTTGGCCATGTAAAGGAATGAAGGGCTGGAATTTAGCTCAGTTGGTAGAGCGCTGCACTGCAGTCTCTGAGGTCCTGAGTTCAATTCCCAGCACCGCAAAAATGGGAGAAGGACCTGGCAATCCACACCCAAGGCAATCCCGAAACAGTCAGCCATTGAAAACCCTATGAGGGTCGCTATGAGTCGGATACCGACTCGACGGCACCTAACAACAACAACAAAGGAATGAAAGATTGATATTTGCTACATGAGCAAACCTTGTAAGCATTATGCTAAATGAAAGAAGCTAAAAGCTGAAGACCACATATGGTGTGACTTCATTTACGTGGAATGTCCGGAATAGGAAAATCTACAGAGGAAGTAGATTTGTGGCTGTTTAGGACTAGAGGAAGGGATGCAGTTACTTAGGGAATGGAACCTGAAGAGTATTGGTTTCTTTTGGGGGAGTGAGAAAGCTCATATTGACTCTGACAATGATTCCACAATTCTGTGAATACACTAAGTACAATTGAACTGTGCACTTTAAACGGGCAAAATGGTATGTGAACTATATCTCAATAAAACTCCTAACAGTGACAATCAGGTAACGATAAGGATAGAAACCTCAGGAAGGTATTTTTCAAATAGCACAATATTCTGATTCTTAGGAAAGAAACTATAAGGTAGATTATGCCGCAAAGGCTCTAAGCAACTTTTCTGAGAGTTTAATCCTAGTGTCTGACCAATTAGGCTGCTGCTGGCGGAAGCTATCCGGCAGTCCAGATAAGATTTTAAACATCATTTAAAGGTTAAAAGCAAATCTGAAAGTCAAACATTTAGATGAAACTGTAAATTGCCTGATAAATATTAATCATAATGTCCTTAGAGAACATGCGAATTATATACAGGAATACCACCTTGGAGTAAAATCTCTGTGACAAGAAAATGCGTGCCTGTTTGTCCAGCCATTGAGGCCTCCCACATGAAAACATACTTATAAAAGCCAGGCGCACGCCTGTCATCCCAGCGGCTCAGGAGGTGGAGGCAGGAGGATCGCAAGTTTGAGACCAGAGGCAGTCTGTGTAATTTAGCGAGACCCTGTCTCACAAAAGTAAAAATATGGGCTGGGGGTGTGCAGCTCAGTGGTCCAGCACTTGCAGAGCATGCAAGCGCGAGACCCTGGATTCAACCCTCTGTACCACACACACACACACACACACACAAAACTACTTATAAGACTAACAGGGCTGGGATTTAGCTCAGTTGGTAGAGCGCTGCGCTGCAGTCTCTGAGGTCCCGAGTTCGATTCCCAGCACTGCAAAAATGGGAGAAGGGCCTGGCAATCCACTCCCAAGGCAATCCTGAAACAATCAGCCATTGAAAACCCTATGAGGGTTGCTATGAATCAGATACCGACTCGACAGCACCTAACCACAACAACAACAACATAAGACTAACAAAACCACTTGAAGAGGGCAAACTGCTCATTTTATCCTTACCAGGATCGAAGGAGGGGGCTGAGGTTCAGCTCAGTTGGTAGAGTGTTGCTCTGCGTGCTCTGAGGCCCTGGGTTTGATTCTCTGCACCACAAAAATTGGAGAAGGACCTGGAAACCAACTCCCAAAACAATCCCGAAACAATCAGCCATGGAAAACCCTTTGAGTAACAGAGAAGCACCGACCTAGTGCCAGGTACGGCATGGTGTCAGGGAGGGTTTCGTTCTGCTGTACATAGGGTCACTGTGAGTCAGACCCAACTCCATGGCACCTAACCTCCACCATAACCAGGATCGCAGGAGCCTCGCCGACATGGAAAGCCATCTCCTATAGCCCCTGTGTTTTCTAGAGGAAGAGATGGGCCGGGCAGAGGCAGTTCCCGCAGCGGAGGTGACCGCTCATGGGAGCCAGATCCACGTTTAGCCCAGACCTCTGCCTTCTCGCCTCCATTTCCTCCCACCCCGTGCTGGGACTTGGGAGAAGAGCGTCTATCAGCTTCTGGCCTTTCCAGCTTTTGCGTTCACACTGCGATCCCCTTTGCTGCGCTCTGGGGTGCATTGGGAAGGAAGGGGGCAGCAGCTTTGTAACCCAGTATCTCCCAGAGAACCTTTCCACCGGGAGTTTTTCCCTAAACAGTGCTCTGTGCCTCAGTCTCCGTCCCTGGGTTTGTGTCTCCGTTTCTGCTCCGTGCAAATGTTTACCCAGGCCTCCAGATTCCCCATCCATCTTCTGCTTTCTGTCCACCTGGGACCAGACCAAAGCCCCGAGGCGCTGGCACAGCGTGTCCTGGATTTCATTCTCCCCCTGTCTGCTTAGCATCTTCCATTCTGCATGTTTTTGAGGGCCAGCCAGACCCAGGCGAGGTCTGCCCCATGGCCAAGTCACACAGAACACAGCAAGAGCCCACGTGCCGAGGCCCCACCCCCCACCCCCAGCCTCTCCCCCATCCCCGGTTACAGATGTTAATAAAAACATGTGTTCATGGCACTAGAAGTCAGGAAACACTCTCACTTTCATAAACAAAGCGGGAAAGGGGCTCCTTGGCTCCTGCCAGCCTTCGCAGGGCTCCTCATTAAGGACCGTTCTATGGTTAAGTGCTTGGCCCCGGCTGCACAGCAATCAGGGAGTGGGCTGGTCTCAGGCTTGCAGCCCTGAGCCTGCTCCTTACCCATGTGTTGCCTCGACCACAGTACCTCCCAGAAACCTAAACCACAGCTATGAATAGCCCGTTCCCACATTCAGTGTCCTGGTTCCCATTATTGGCTGGATCTCCTCTGACTTGTAGTCACCATGGATATAAACAGGACCCCCCTTGTCGTGCCTGGAACACCTCAACATTTCCCTCAACACAGAGGGTCTGGTGCCCAGCAGTGGCCTGGCCAGCACCGTGTACCATACTATCCACAGAGCACGCCCTGAGTCTATCCCAGTTTGTGGCTTTTGCATGACTAAGAGTTCTATTGCCTTTCGGCTAAGATCTTCCATCAGCTTGGAGATTGGAGGTGCTCAGGGTGACATCAGAGCAGGGAGTCCGTGACTAAGGTGCTTCAACTGCTAAAAATCCCTTGGGGCATCCCAACAGCCTCCAGCGAGGACGACATCCCAGGTTGTGTGGGAATCCCAAGTCCATTCTCTCGGAAACACGCCTCCCATCTGCTGGAAATGCCCCTGAAGATGACGTGCAAAGAGAGCCACACGCTCTATGTACAGCCAGGTCTGACTTCAGGATTCCCAAGTACCTTTGCACTGATGCATTGGCTATGGCCTCAAAACCAAAGTGTCCAGATTGCCCAAGTAACATTTTTAAACAAAACTATATATCATATGGGCTGGGATTTAGCTCAGTTGGTAGAGCGCTGTGCTGCAGTCCCTGAGGTCCCAAAAATGGGAGAAGGACCTGGCAATCCACTCCCAAGGCAATCCCGAAACAGTCAGCCATCAAAAACCCTATGAGGGTTGCTATGAGTCGGATACCGACTCGATGGCACCTAACAACAACACATATCATATAAACTTATATCCCAAAAATTATACTAAACATGCTGTATAAGGGTGATGAGATGGATTTCCACAGAACTATGAGAAGAAGATCAGAGCCACATATGGCGGTAAAGTGTTCTCAAAATAGGTGACATTTGCCAGGTGCAGTGGCACACGCCTGTAATCCCAGAGGCTTGGGAGGCAGAGGCAGGAGGATCACAAGTTCGAGACCAGAGGCAGTCTGTGTAACTTAGCGAGACCCTGTCTCAAAAAAGTAAAAAAATGGGCTGGGAGTGCAGCTCAGTGGTCCAGCACTTGCAGAGCATGCAGGCGCGAGGCCCTGGGTTCAACCCCCAGTACCAGAAAAAAAAAAAAAAAAAGGTGACACTTGTGCAAATTGGTCTTTATCCTGTACTCCCACAATGATGCTTTAATAGTTCCTTGAACCAATGGCCCTCAGCAATAAATTTTCAGAACTACCAAAGTCATATGCCCTGTATCCAAGCCTGCTTTTGTAGAGATGCAGTAAGATTGCTTTCCTGGCAAGGAGAAAATAGGAGGCTTTCAAATGTCCACCAGGATCTTTGAAATCCAGTAGATAAAACGCTCCCATTGAGGATGTAGAATATCTTCCTACTTATTCAGTTAATGTTTCTGGACTTTATTAAATCTTTAACATACTCTGGATTAAATTAATTGTTAGTAGTTTCTCCATTGTGAATAAAGTGTGTATCTTTTATTAAATTTTCTAGTTGGTAATTGTGATGAATTAAAACAGTATTGATTTTATTGATCTTGTCCCTAGATACATTGCTTAGCACACTGATTACTTTTACTAGTTGTTTGACTCCTTCATTCATTGTTTTTCCAGACCTATGATCATACCGACTATAAAGAATGACAGTTTCCTTATGCCTCTTATTTTTCTTACCTAATAGCATAGGCTACCACCTCTAGTGCTGTGTTAAGCCATGGTGATGATCCTTTTTGTTCATATCAGATGCCTTATATTCTTTCATTCTTGTGTGCATGTCAGTTTCTAGTGTTGTTTTTTCTTGTTTGATTCTATAGTCTTTTTCAAGGACTGAGTTTTGGGAAAGTTGGTGCATCAACTGACATCTCTCTCTTGTTATTTGATGTCACATTGATCTTTTATCAATTTTTGGAAATCTCTATGCTTCTTCCCATCTCTAGTTATGTGCACATTTTTACCTTTCTGTGTTGTATGTCTTATTGCTTTTTCAGAATTCATTCTGAGTGCCACATTTTTATGGAAGCCTTTCCTACCCTGAGCCACACCCACAGCCTCTGATCCATTTGCTATCCTCTCAGCACATGGTACTCCTTTGTGGCAGTTGCAATGTTTTCAATTAAGTAATAGCCAATTTTAACGAATTAAAGAGAATTAGCTCAGTTGGTAGAGCGCCACTCTACAGTCTCTGAGGTCCCAAGTTGGAGTCCCAGCACTACAAACATGGGAGAAGGACATGGCAACCCACTCCCAAGGCAATCCTGAAACAATCAGCCATTGAAAACCCTATAAGGGTCTCTATGAGTCTGATACAATTTGACAGCACCTAATGACAACAACCACAATGAATTAAAATAAAGTAATACTATTAATGATTTAATGAGTATCTGGTCTACTAGGTTGTAGACTTCATAAAAGTAGGAGTATGTTCAACTTAGTAGCACACATATAGCTAGCTTTTAGCACAGTGCTGTGTGAATAGTAGATAATAAATGCTTAGTGAAAAAGTCAATAAAACAATAGAATAGTCGATAAAACAACAGAAACATAATGAACAAAAAATCTTTTAAACTTTAAAACTTTTTAAAGTTATACCAATTTACTTTTCTTAATACACCACCTTACCTCGGTCACTTCTCTCAGATTGTTTTGTTGTTGAATTCAGTTTTATTACTGTTGCTATTAGGTGCCATTGAATTGGGTCTGACTCATAGCAACCCTATGTACAATATAGAGTTTTCAATATCTGATTGCTTGGGGATTGTTTTGGGAGTGGGCTGCCAGGTCCTTCTCCCACTTTTTCAGATCCAACTCAGGACCTCAGAGAGTACAGTGCAGCACTCTACCCACTGAGCTAAACCCGAGCCTAAGTTCTGTTCTAAGTGCAGACGAATATAATCTGCCTACTTGCAAAGCACAAAAATGGTCCTCCCTACTCAACTTATATAGACACGTGTGCTTGCTTCATAGTTGCTCATCTATTTACCAAAGGCTGTGTTTTGAGACATTAAGAGAACTACTTTCTTAGTTGAAAGAATGTTGATTAGCCGTTAAGTTTTTTGACAGCATTACCTATGGTAGAAAGAGCAAGCACCAGCTTTGGCCTTGAAGGCTTATGTAGGCAGAAACTTGCCCAACTTCTACCCTGGGATTGCTTTATTTTCCTTATCCTTTGAGGCAGCAGCTCCATGCGGAGAAGAAGTCACTGTACTTTATATGGTGAAGGTAGGCAGATAATTCATCTAAACTACAAGTCTCATTTGATGTCTACGTCTCCTGTGGCCCCAGCCCCGCCCCGACCTGCTGCCTTCCCTCCTAATGGCCCTAAACTGGGACTACAGCGCTGCCAGTGTCTGCCAGACAGCCCCTTGACATGGCTTTTATCTGTGACGACAGCTACCATCGTGGTAGCTACTGACTGTTGCTCTGGGCATTTTTCCTGGGTTTACTTACTTAGTGCTCCGAATAACCAGATCTGCTAGTGAGAAAACAGAGGCAGAATGATACTAAGTAGCTGGCCTAACAGCCCCACAAGGAATCCCCACCCTCAGCAGGGTTCTCTAACAACTTCAAATACCTGTTCTTTTCTTTCAAAAAGGAAAAAAAAAAAGCCAGGGGTGGTGCACACATGTCATCCTGGCGACTGGGAAGGCTAAGGAAGGAGGATCACGGGTTCGAGACCTGGGGCAGCCTGCATAATTCAGTGAGACCCTGTCTCAAAATAAAAAATAAAACATGGGCTGAAAGTATATCCCAGTGGTAGAGCACTTGCAAAGTGTGTGCAAGGCCCTGCATTAACTCCTGAGTTCTGTTGAATTAATTAATTAATTTAAAAAGCAAACAAATTAATCAAACGTCTTAGCAAGAGAGCTGAAATACATCCCATTGGAGCGATACACGCACACTGTGGCGCTTCATGCACCATCCTTCTTCTAGATCTTCTCAGGATACATGCAGCCTTGCATATAAAACACATTTTCGTTGTCTTTTATGCTAGAAAAATGTTTCAGGCACACAATAACTCAAAAACAAATTTTAGCTCTAAGTCACTATTCCTTGCCAGCAAGAAAGTTTACCTTGAGTTGTCAATCAATGAAGAGGCCCCATTCGGCAGTCAATAAGGTTTAGGAAGGCTGTAGAGTAAGCTGATTCAAAGACTACTATGTAGGCTCAACCCGCTTTCCCCACCCACCCCCGCCACTTGTTCCTCAAGGACTAAGGATGAGATCTGTAGGTAAACTGAGAAAACAATGGCAGCAAATTTGGGCATTTTCTGGTTCAGAAAGGAGGCTTAGGCCAGGCACACAGCTGTGATCCCAGCACGCAGGAGACTGAGGCAGGAGGATCGCCTGAGCTAAGGAGTTTGAGACCAGCCTGGGGTACATAGTGTGACTCTGTCTCAAAAAAAAATCTTGATTTACATAAACAAGAAGATCCTAGCCAGGCGCGGTGGCGCACGCCTATAATCCCAGTGGCTCAGGAGGTGGAGGCAGGAGGATCGCAAGTTTGAGACCAGAGGCAGTCTGCGTAACTTAGCGAGACCCTGTCTCAAAAAAGTAAAAAACTGGGCTGAGAGTGCAGCTCAGTGGTCCAGCACTTGCAGAGCATGCAAGTGCGAGGCCCTCGGCTCAACCCCCAGTACCGAAAAAAGAAAAAAAATTAAAAAATAAAAAAGAAGATCCTAAATTGATTGTTGTTGTTGGTCAGTGCCGTAGATTCAGGTCCAACTCATAGTGACTCCATGTACAACAGAAGGAAACACTCCCACACGCTGTGCCATGCCCGCTACTATTGTCACTGCTTCTCTGCTTTCATAGGGTTTTCAACGGCAGATTGTGGAGTGGATTCCCAGATCCTTCTCCCTAGCCTGCAGCCCCTGGCATTCCCATGGGGTCTCCCATCCAAGCACTAACCAGGCTCAACTCTGCTTAGATTCCATGACTGGTGGAATCAGATGCCAGGGTGCTATGGCTACAGACCCTAAATAGGTGGGTCATGGTTATGTTTATGCTTATTCTTTTGGTAAAATGTCTAGTTGTGTGTGAATTTGAGAGTGTTAGGTCTTAATTATGATACCACTATAATAAAATTCTTTAGCCTAATAGAGAGGATGTGTAAGTAATATATTTACTGAAATTCAAACTTACTCACTTATATAGATTCACTAGTAATTTAAGTCAAAGCAAACTCTACTTAAAGAATTTATTAAAATTAACACTTAACCAGGGTCGGTCCTGGTTAGTCTTTGGATGGGAGGCCGCCTGGGAACACCAGGTGCTGTAGGCTTGGGAGAGAGACCCAGCAACCCACTCCCAAAAATCAATCCACCATTGAAATCCCTATGAACAGCAGAGATGCACTGACAATATTGTTTCCCCTGTTGTACATAGGGTTGCTATGAGTCGGATACCGATTCCATGGCACCTAACAACAACAACAACTTAATCAGGTGCACAGACCAGGAACAGTTTCTTCATTTCTGTTTGTTGAAAACATTAACCAACATCTCATTGGAAACCCTGGTGTGGGTATATTAAATCAGCAGTCCATTGTCTACAAAGCATGGATAATATCTGTTTAAACTTTACATTAGCAAATGGTCCGCCATTTATGACTCACATGCCTAAACATACACAGAATAGATGGAAGCAGAGGTCATTTCAGAGACTAACTGCACAGCCATGATAGTTGGCTAGAATTCATTACAAATGGACAGTATTTGGCTGATGATGTAATATTCCAAAGGTTTTTCCCATTTCTATATCAGATTTCAACATTCCTGAGCACAACTCTTTGTGCACTGGTTTTCTTTTTATTAATCATCATTAAAAGAAGTTTGGTATTTCAAACTTTGCACACAAACCTAGCAGGCAAAATCTTCTGTAAACGTATTCTAAGCTCTTGGCAAATTTTCCTCCGGAGCAAATATTAACTCCGATAGTGTTTATTAGCTTTTTTAAAATAATTGCTGTTATTAGTGGCACGCAATTGCTAGAGGTAAATGTTTATCTAGGCCAAGAATTAATCAAGTGTGAGCTCCTTAATAGAACCCAGTCAGAAAACATCTATTTCTTGTACAGTTTTCATTTTAAAAGAACAACATGATTTTCCTCTGATTTTGCTTTGCACTGGCAGGGTGACTTGAGGAAGGAACCCCTCATCCAGCCTGTGACATTAACCCAGGGACACAGAAGTCAATTCTGTTACCTAAAGCAGAGAGAGCCTGAGGGAGACTCTACAATTTGGCTTTCTAGCCCACCTCTTTGAGGTCTGGGATTTAGCTCAGTTGGTAGAGCACTGCGCTGCAGTCTCTGAGGTCCCGAGTTCAATTCCCAGCACCGCAGGAGTGGGAGAAGGACCTGGCAACCCACTCCCAAGGCAATCCCGAAACAGTCAGCCATTGAAGACCCTGTGAGGGTCGCTATGAGTCGGATACCGACTCGACGGCACCTAACAACAACAACAACAAGCCCACCTCTTAGGACTGGCCGAACCCTTGCAAACAGAGGTTCTTTCAAGTTAGTCATAACACTCCCAGACGTTGTTGTTAGGTGCTGTCAAGTCGGTATCCGACTCATAGCGACCCTCATAGGGTTTTCAATGGCTGACTGTTTCGGGATTGGGAGTGGATTGCCAAGCCCTTCTCCCATTTTTGCGGTGCTGGGAATTGAACTCAGGGCCTCAGAGACTGCAGCACAGCGCTCTACCAACTAAGCTAAATCCCAGGCATATGAAGCATTTTTACTACTTGTCTTAAATATTAATAAGTATATCCTGATGCAAAATACCTGCTCTTTCCAAGGCAATCCAATGAACTGACTGAAGAAGATCAGAAGGTTGTCAAATAATTCAGAAAGACATTTTTCAAGCACTATGGGTTTCCGGGCCTGCAGCCATAGCCCTGTGGCATCTGATCCCATCAGATCTCAGAAGCTAAGCAGGTCGGGCCCGGTCAGTACCTGGATGGGAGACTGCCTGGGATTTAGCTCAGTTGGTAGAATGCTGCTCTGCAGTCTCTGAGGTCCCAGGTTCAGTTCCCAGCACCACAAAAATGGGAGAAGGACGTGGCAGTCCACTCCCGAGGCGATCCTGAAACAATCAGCCATTGAATGAAAACCCTATGAGGGTCGCTATAAGTCAGACTATGAGTTGGACACGACTCACCGGCACCTAACAACAACAAATGGGTTTCCGGGGTGGAGGGCATAGCAAACAAACATTCCTATGTTTTTTGCAGTACTAGGGGGTTGTCAGCCATTGAAAACCCTATGAGGGTCACTATGAGTCGCATACTGACTCAACAGGACCTAACAACAACAACAAGGGGGTTGAAGCCAGGGCTTCCCACATGCTAGGCAAGTACTCTACCACTGAGCCACACCCACAGCCCCTTTTTCACTTTCTTTATTGAGAAAAGATCTCACTAAGTTGTGCAGGCTGCCTCTGGCCTCAACTTTGAGATCCTCCTGCCTCAGTGCCCCCTCTCCTTGCCCGAGGTGCCTGCGCCACAGCACCTGGCCAAACATTACTTATGGCCAGTTACCAGCAGGCGGAGGCAGAGGCTCTTTTTAAGCAAGACAGGCCACTGCAGAAGGACGAGGCAGGAGCCTGAGTATACAAACAGACAATGGCCAGGCCATGTATAAAAATGGAACGCTGGCCCCCAGGGTACAGTAACACATCCAGGATGCTAACCACTTGTCCACTATAAATAAAGAGTCTTGGAGCCCAGCTGCCCCTAAATCAGACCGAGGAAGCCAAATTGCTATTCCAAATGACAGCACAGGCATCTAAACAATGGACTTTGTAAACCTGGCCCCAAATGGCTGGGAGTTGATCAAATGGCTGGTAGTTTCCCCACTTTTTGTTTTTCTCAGCTCAGAACCAAAGGAAGTAACTCTGCTCCTCTGGCCAATCACACAGGATGCCCTACGAGATTCTAGTTGGCCGCATGCAGCTTCCCAAGGCCAGCGCCTCCAACCAGGGCTCTCCCCAAGCCATCTCCTTCTTCCTCTAGAAGGCTCTCCCAGGCCTCTGTGTGCCCTTGAATCTCCCCCAAACACAAGCCATGGTGGCTGACCCTAGCTCTAGCCAGCTCAGGACAAGTAGCCTTTGCCTTTCTCAACAGATGGTCCTTGCTTACGTCCACAGGGGAACGCCCTGTGGCTCTTCTTCTAGAAGGACAGTCATCTGTGGGGACCTGAGATATGCTTCCTCTGCCCCTTCCCCTCCTCTTCAGCCTTCCTTTGCTTGGCTAAGGTCCATTCCAACATTACCATGTTGGAATCAGTATCTCTCCTTTCATTGCCCCAAACAGAAAGCCAAGGACAGCAGTTTGGTTAATCACGAGCTACAAGGGTGTGTTTCCAAATAAGCAACCTTTGAGGCAAGAATGGCCACTGCCAATCACGTATAATCAAGATATCAGGTTGTTTTCTTTAAGCCCATAGCTGCTTGTCTCAGAAAATTTAAACTTGGCTGGGTGTGGTGGCGCATGCCTGTGATCCCAGCAGCTCGGGGAGCAGAGGCAGGGGGATCTCAAGTTCGATACCAGAGGCAGTCTGCATAACTTAGTGAGACCCTGTCTCAAAAAGTGAAAAAAAAATGGGCTGGGGTGCAGCTTAGTGGCCCAACACTTGCAGAGCATGCAGGTGCAAGGCCCTGGGTTCAACCCCAAGTACCACGAAGAAGAAGAAGAAGAAGAAGAAGAAGAAGAAGAAGAAGAAGAAGAAGAGAAGAGAAGAAAAGAAAATTTAAACTTTAAACTGCCTAAAAGAATTGCAAATCAGCATTTTCCCAGAACCAAACCCATCACCTCCCAGCACCATCCGCCCCATGTCACCAACCACCCACTGATCACCTCCGTCTCTGTGCTGTTCTGCCTTCAGGGGACAGAGAAGCCAGACAGCACTGATCCACCAACCCGAACACCTTGGCTGGGTCTTCCTCTTCTTCCACACTGTGAGCCCTGGCAAGTCACCACACTGTGCCTCTGTGTCTCTCAGTGTAGGGAGAAGTTGGGAGGAAATTGGCAAAAACCCCAAAACGGGGAAAACGGCTAAATCTAGGGAAAATGAATGTAACTTGGTTGGACGTTTGTACAAAACCCTTCACAAATCCTCTGAACCTGATCGGACAATTGGACTCAAAGCTGATTGGCTCAGGCCATTCCGTTGGCGAGCTATATAAGGAGCTGCGCTGTGGCAGCTCGACCTTTTTTCGCCAACAAGGAAAGACCCCGTTTTCGCCCAGACCACCGATGAGGAAACAGCTCTCTCTGCTATCTCGCCTGGACCTTTGGTGAGGAAAGAATGCTCTCCCCGCTGCAACCCTCAATAAGGAAAGAACTCGCTCTCCGCCAAGACCACCAACATGGAAGCATCTGCCCTTGAGGCTGTATAAGAGTTGCTAGCATTTAAAGCTGTACGCTTTGGGTTTTCTCGTAGCCCTGATAAGGGCAGAGAAATAAAGAGCTATGTTTGTCCCCGCAAGGCAAAGGTGACCTAGGCTTTTCCTTTCTCCCATCTCCACTGGTGTCCCAAGGGCCGCAGGAGTCCATGCCCCTCACCTGAGTGTCCTGAGTGAATTGTGTTTAGTATCTGTGTGCATGGTGGCGCCACCCGTCCGGAACATCCGGGCCTGTCTGGGAGGCGAGCGCCCCACATCTCGGCTCCTCATCTGTAATAGGAGTGTGTTGGAAAGATGATCTCTTAGCTTCACACCCCAACCCAGTTCCAAGTGGGACATAAATGCCAGTGGGACAGTACTTCAAGGGTCATATAATTTGTTGTCGAAACCAGGACATGTTTGAGAGAGGCAGAGAGTGCCATTGTCATTTCACTGAGATACTAGAAATGAACCTGGATATCCTGGGCAAAGCAGAATAGATAGTCACCCTGTCTATGGGCTACAATCAAACTTCACCAAGGTGCTTCAACATAAGCCTGGGCCCAGCACACCAGGCAAGAGCCTCAGTCATACACTGAGTGGCCCTACTGCAGAAACATTTTGCTGTTGTTCGGTGGCGTCGAGTTCGGTCCAACTCATAGCAACTCAATGTATAATAGAACAAAATACTCCCCAACACTGTGCCATGTCTGGCATTATCTCTGACGGTGCTCCTCTGCTATTCATAGGATTTTCAATAGCTGATTTTTTCGGGAGTGGGCTACCAGATCCTTTTCCTAAGCTTGCAACACTTGGTATTCCCAGGTGGTCTCCGATCTAAGTACTAACCAAGCCCAGCCCTAGTTAGCTTCAAGATCTGATGAAATCAGGCACCAGACTAGTATGGCTGTAGACTGCAGGCACATTTTCATGTATGTGTTTTCCTGGTACACATGGACCATATTTTTTAAATAATGCCTTATATTTACTATGATGTATAATATATAGCCTGCAGCATTAGCCCTGTGGCATCCAATCCCGTCAGATCTCAGAAGCTAAGCAGGGTCAGGCCTGGTTAGTACCTGGATGGGAGACCACCTGGGAACACCAGAAGCTGTAGGCTTGGGAGAAGGACCTGGCAACCCTCTCCCAAAAATCAATCTGCCATTGAAAACCCTATGAACAGCAGAGAAGCACTGACAATAGTGTTTCGCCTGTTGTACAGAGGGTCGCTATGAGTCGGATACCGACTCGACGGCACCTAACAACAACAACAATAATATGTGAGATCTCTCTATAATAATTTCCTCTTACCATGATTATATAGTATTCAAATTACTATTTCTTTGAAGAAATTAAGTGATTTTTCTGAAGTTGCATGACTAATTGTTTTGCCTCCCACAGTTTTTCCTTGGGAAATAGACGACATAGTGCACGAAACAAGGATGATCATGTAAGCGTGTCACCCAGCATGGGACCTGGAGCACGCTAGGTGCTCAAACCTGTTAGAATTCCCTGTACTTCTTTTAAAAATTCCTTCCAGGTAATACATTCAAACTACTAGGTACAATTCCTGTACAAAGGAAACATATCATGTACTTTAAAAACTCACAAGGTGGATATAGTTCAGTGGTAGAGCACTTAGCTAACACGCATGAAACCTTGGGTTCAATCTACAGCACTGGAGAAAAAAAAGAAGAAATTTACAAAAAGAAAGAAAAAGAAAGAAAAGGGGAAAAGTCTAAGTGTGGTGATGCATGCCTATCATTGCAGCAACTCAGGAGGCAGATGCAGGAGGATCAAAAGTTTGAGGCCAGAGGCAGCCTGTGTAACTTAGTGAGACTTTGCCTCAAAATAAAAAGTAAAAGATGGGCTGAAGGTGAGGATCAGTGCTAGAGCACTTGCAAAAGCATGTGTGAGTCCCTGGGTTCAGCCCCTCAGTACTGCAAATAAACAAAATGTAATATAATATAAGCACATATAAATAAATAAAACTTCATGAACATGTCACTTCCTTTCCAGTTGTGCTTTGTATGAACCAGAGTCATCTTCTTTTATTGAGAATAAGTTGAAATTAGCGCACACTACTTTGTAGCAATGCTGGGATTTAGCTCAGTGGGTAGAGCGCTGTGCTGCAGTGTCTGAGGCCCCGAGTTCGATTCCCAGCACCGCAAAAATGGGAGAAGGGCCTGGCAATCCACTCCCAAGGCAATCCCGAAACAGTCAGCCACTGAAAACCCTATGAGGGTCGCTATGAGTCGGATACTGACTCGACGGCACCTAACAACATCAACAACTTTGTAGCAATGGGCGCTGACATGTTTAAATTTCACCAACAAAATGACACATCTCTGAACAAAATGGAAGCTTTCGTTGTCACTACTGCCATGAGGAATTTTGTTGTCAAAGCTAGAAATGTACAGTGAAGAGGCAAAACAAAAAAACAAACAAACAACAACAACAAAAAAAACCCCACATGTCCCTGGATGACCAGGACTTTCTCCGTAGTGCTTTGAAAGAAGAGAGAGAAGAAAATAATGAAACGTGAACCAGAGAGGAGCCTGTCTACATGACTGACTGGGAAGGCTTTCCAGGTGCTCAACCACTGCCAGTCTGTTCAGGGCTTTTAAATACACTCACACGCATGTGGACACATGGACACTCACACACACGCGCATGCACACACACACACAGCCAGCACATAACTGTGTTCCTCGGGCACCAGGACTCAGCATGGAGTCTCATAGCCTCTGACCTCCCCTGTCCTCCCTGGGTGTGCAGGGCCCAGCCCTCTTGGGTGGACTTGTTCCAGGGCCTCGTGCCCATTTTCTCCATACCTAACCTAAAGCCAAGCCTGCAGCTGTAGCCCTATGGCATCCAATCCCGTCAGATCTCAGAAGCTAAGCAGGGTCAGGCCT
This sequence comes from Pedetes capensis, assembly GCA_007922755.1. Taxonomy (NCBI): domain Eukaryota; kingdom Metazoa; phylum Chordata; class Mammalia; order Rodentia; family Pedetidae; genus Pedetes; species Pedetes capensis. Next base: position 20,819 of record VMDO01028792.1, read on the forward strand.
GGTTAGTACTTGGATGGGAGACCACCTGGGAACACCAGGTGCTGTAGGCTTGAGAGAAGGACCCGGCAACACACTCTTAAAAATCAGCCCATCACTGAAAACCCTATGAACAGCAGAGAAGCACTAACAATAGTGTTTCGCCTGTTGTACACAGGGTTACTGTGAGTTAGATACCAACTCAACTAACAACCTAAAGTCACTACCGACTACTCAGTTTGTTTTATGTTGTTGTTGTTTTCTTTCTCACCAATGCTACCGGTGCCGTTTATAACAGTGACGTTTTCCTGGGGCGGGGGGGTGGGGGGGGAGTGTCCTCCTACAGTGTGCAGCGTGCAACTTCTCTCTCTCTCTGGTCCAACTCCCAGCCGCCTCCCCACACGCTAGCAGTGCTGAGCTCGGCCCTGAAGACAAATAAACTCATTGGGTCAAAACAGAGCTTGAGAAATACCTGGTCTCAGTAACTTCTCCTGGGGCTGTCCTTCTGAAGGGCTCCGACAACCAACAGTCTGCGCTGAAATCAGTCTGTCTGTCCGTCCTGGCATGTGCTCAGCTTCAATTTTAGCAAATGCAGAAATCTCTGGGGGCGGGGGAGGGTTAGCTCCAATATGTGGTTGAGAATAAGTTGAAGTTAGCTCATCCATTATTCCTATGTATTTATGCCCCTAAAGGGCGGTAGAAGTTTGCTTTACCAAGGACATTGACCCATTTCTGTATAGTATCAGCCTTGCCTTAAAGAAAACTTTCACTAAGCAAATATAAAGCTCAACTCGACTCTTCCCTGTTGTACTTTTGGAAGTCTCCATCGGAGGCAGATTTGCCAAGAAGCTCAAGTGTTAGGACTTCAAGGCTCTGGGGAGGGAGCTCACTAGGCATTCCTAAAAATTGAAAAATATGGTGGGGCGCGGTGGCGCACGCCTGTAATCCCAGCGGCTCAGGAGACAGAGATGAGAGGATCGCAAGTTCGAGACCAGAGGCAGTCTGCCTCTGGTAACTTAGTGAGACCCTGTCTCAAAAAGGAAAAAAAAAAATGGGCTGGGGGCGCAGCTCAGTGGTCCAGCACTTGCAAAGCTTGCAGGCGCAAGGCCCTGGGTTCAACCCCCAATACTGCAAAAAAAAAAAAAAAAAAAAAAAGAAAGAAAGAAAGAAATTGAAAAATTACCAAAAAAAAAAAAATGTTTTCACTACAACCAAGGGAACTGTCTTGCTCCCTGTCTGCACTCCGCCCTCTCTTCTCCTGTTTCCCCTCTCCCCAGGGCCTATTGGACACCGGTGCATCTTTGGGTTTGGGATGAGAAGAAATAGCATTGAGGCTGCACTTAGTTTAGGTTTGTTGTTGTTGTTAGGTGCCGTTGAGTCAGTATCTGACTCCTGGAGACTTGATGAACAACAGGCGAAACACTATTGTCAGTGCTTCTCTGCTATGCATAGGGTTTTCAATGGTGGGTTGATTTTTGGGAGTGGGTTGCTGGGTCCATCTCCCAACCCTACAGCACCTGGTGTTCCCTGGTGGTCTCCCATCCCAGTACTAACCAGGGCCAACTCTGCATAGCTTCCGAGATATGATGGGATCGGGCACCACAGTGCTACAGCTGCAGGCTGGTTTGGGTTTACTGGGGCATATTTATGGGATTCCCTGTCCCTTTCACACGTAGCTTCTGTCTGTCCCACTGTAGGGACACCTTCCAGAAAATTTCTGCTGTCTGCTATGCCAACACCTTTGACACTGTGTCATGGAAGTCCAGGGCATGGCAAAAGTCTTAGAACATCTAGCAACCGAAACACGTGGGTCATCGAGCAGAATTAGGTGTGAAGTGTGCGGAGTCATAAGTTAGTCTGGAAAATTCCTTTGCTCATCTGTCATGAGAAGAAAGGATGCAGTGTCCATCAAAGCCTATTGAAAAGGGAAGTTGTCCCCTGTAAGAGTGCAGAGACACCTGAGTGTGTGCAGGGACACGCAGACCAGGCATTTGTTTATGGAAATCCAACAAAATGCACCTTGCCTGAATTCTTATGTTTGCAAGGCACAAACCTGTATATCTATTAGAGGACTGCAGACTCAACGCATCTCTGTCAGAGTCCACTCCGGCCCAGCAAAAGATCACAGAGCTTCACCTCAACACCAGTTAGCTTGGGGACCCTTGGGAGCAGGCAAGAGCTGGTCAGTGGTGCCAAGAGGGTCCTCAGGACCCTTCAAGAACAAATGGGAACTTTATTAGGCTATGCCTTTGCAGGACAGCCTAAAGACCACACGGCTCTAACAGGTCTGTAGCTGGCAGCAGGGGTTGCTGCTGCTACAATGGGATAACAGCTCTATATCAAAGTGCCAAACAGCTCTGATGTCCTCGCTGGCTGCCTCATGGTCCGAGGATGTTGCCTCTTGCCGGTCATCTTCTCCTCTCATATCCTCCCTGGGTTGGGGGATTGAGAGCTCTTCTTGCCTTGCTCGAGGTCTTCTTTCTTTCTTTTTTTTTTACTAGAAATTTTTAATGTACATTATAATGTGATTCATTTTGACATGCTTTTCATTGTGACAATTTTCATATATGCAATTTGATACACATTATTCATATAGGTTACCCCTTACCCTCCCCTATGTTTCCCCCCTCCCCCCCTTCCC
>VMDO01028793.1:0-23021 GCA_007922755.1 Pedetes capensis
AGCAAAAGACTTTGCAGACAGAACTTGTTTATGTATTTGAAATTGCATCTTATTCCTCACCTCAGGTGTCTCTCCATAGGTGCCAGCTGTAATACATCAATAGCTGAACCTCTTACTGATGTAAAGTGTTCTTACTTATGCCTGGCTGAGCTATCAATGAGGCTGCTCAGACTCTAGGCTTTTGCAGATCACTAATCCTGGCAGATGTTGTAAGTTTCATTTCTTCTTAGCTCCTGCTTCTTTCCATCAAAGGAACACTGTTAGATGGTTCAATAGGAGCTCATAACTCAGACAATTAAAAATCTTTACTGTCTATATAAAGCCAGTGTGAAGAGCATTTTACTATTCCTGTGTAGAAACTTCTAGCAATTATTTGAATTGACTGAAGATCCCCAATAAGTTATAATACACAGTTTTCCCCCAAACAAACAAAAATATATGAAAGTATAGAAACACAAAAGAAAGACAAACACCCATAGTTATACTACCATCAATATGTTCATTCTCTGACATATTTGTTATGCATAGTTGGCTGACAAGAGGCCACAAAATCAGGTGGGCTTTTTGCCACACTTTCTTTACACATGACAGTCATATGTGTTGATTTTCGTGTCTACCAGCATTACCCTTTCACTTCCCTGCCCTCTGTGCAGGTAGCCATGACAATGTGACTGGTCTTTTCCAATAGAAGGGGTATATCTCATTAATGAATGGAAGCTTTAAGAGCTGAATACAATTCTCTACCTTCTTTCCTGCTGTTTATTGAATATTATTAGAAGTTTATGTCAGCATGGAGCCTCTGATATCCTGGATTCTGGACCAACTATGATGAGAAAAATCTCAAGTTGATCCAAGCTATGTCTAAGTGTATGTAAGAAATATATTTTGTGGGTTGATACACTTTTTTCCCCTTATCTCAACTTAATCTACTATCTTCATAGATACACTGTGTTCTCCCAGAGTTTGCTCAATTAAAAAAAATAGTGTAAAAGTAATGAAGATTCACTGGAACTCTACTGATATGTAACACTGTGTGCATCAGGTTTTTATTTGTGTGAAGTTATATTCAGGAAAATAGGTTGTTGCTACTAGCGACTTCTCCTCATTAACCACTGAAATGATATTAAGTATCCATAACATGCTTGCTGGTCAGAAAGCAGACAGTCTATTAAATATTCATGCTTCCCTTGTGTTCTCCAAGTTGCCACATACATTGGATTATTCTTTCCCGTTGAAATCTTCATAGAGTTGGAGCCTGTGATCTCTCTCCTTAAGCAGCACTGACGTTTTCATGATAGTACCAGTGAATTCCGACCCTACTGCCTAGATTCCTGTCTCCTCCTGACACTGGCCATCTCATCTCAAGCAGTAATTTTTTTAGGGGATAACTTTCTCTTGATCTCTTATTACATTCTTCGCTTGTTCCCCAAAATCGTCTGGAGCCAGGCAAGCTGGGTCCAAATGTTGACTCTCTTATTTGCTAACTTTAATGTATTGAGCAATTTCACTAAACTTTTCTCTTTTTCACCTTCAGATAACAATAAGGGAATGATATTTTCTAACTCACAGAAGAGTTTTGTTAAAGATTACATGAAATAATTAGCATTAATGTTGTTGTTAGGTGCCGTTGAGTCGGTATCCGACTCATAGCGACCCTCATAGGGTTTTCAATGGCCGAGTGCTTCAGGACTGCCTTGGGAGTGGATTGCCAGGCCCTTCTCCAATTAGCATTAATAGCATATCCCAATTAACTGCTATAGTTACCACCTATACTAAGAGTTTGGAATTGATGAATCTTGCTACTCCATCTTCTAATTGCATTCTGGGAGAACCTCTATTATATAATCCACACTAGTACAAATATGTGTTAAATTGTCTTTTTCATAAAATTTAAGAAATATCTACTTAATGATAATAAGTAGGACTTCTCAATTCTACCTCTCAGTTCTTTCTTGTCACATAAGCCATTTTCCATTTTACTCACTAAATTTACAGAGCATACCAGCCCAGAAAACTTAAGACACTAGTTCTTCTGGTGAGAATATAGGTTTTAGACTGCTTTTGTTCATAAAATTCAGACCTAGTTGAAAAAACCTTCCTTTGACCAATCTTTAAAGACCTAAATGAAAATTAATTATTTCATTATACCATTAAGAACTCTAGTGTTGGCAGAATAATACTTCCTAATGTAGTCATCTAATCACTCTTCTACATCATGGTCAAGGAAGCCTGGCCCATGCCATAACAGACCTATTTTAAGGAATTCAATACTTTATCCTTCCAGAGGCAAAAGGTGCACCTCTTCCTTGCTTTTATTTTATTTAAATTTTTTTCTAATCTATTATTTGTGGACATATTATTTTTTTGTGGAAAATATTTTGTTCAATGAAAAATCATTCAGGTTTCTGCCCTGGAATTAGGTACAACAAAAAGTTTAGGAAAGATTGTCTATGAACCTTACAAATAGTGTCTTCAAAGATATGAATTTCTAAATGATTTGACATAAAATTCATATATGCCTGTTGTACAGAAAATATTTCCATTACTTTACATAAATTTTGAGTTTTATAGTTATAACATTAAATTATTCTAAGATGTAAAAGAATAAGAGATATTAATAATATACTGGAAATTGACATAAATTGTAGAAGTTCTTTGTTTAAGAAAGGATACTTTGGATTAGCAGACATTTTTAAAATACAAATCTGCTTTCCATTCAGAAAAAAATTGTAATGAAGTTACATAAATAGTCTCAGGTCAAAATCATACTGGCAATGTTAGATTGTTGGACTGTCTCTTCCATGTCTTGTTATCTTTTAAGAAAGAAATGGAGATATAACTAGTAATAAATCTACTTGAAATAAAAATAGCCACTAGAATATTTTCTCCATCCAGCAGCTGAAATCCTTGAAAGCATTTAGATTATAATTGCTATGAGAAAAACTTAGAAAGTGGTGAATTGTTGGAGGTTTGTCTTTTTCCCAGTTCTGGAGATTATGTTACTATCCTGTCATTCAACAAAACTCTATATAATTTGTATTCTAGGCACAGACTTCAGTATAGCAAGAGATTTGCAGAATGTCCAAGGTTTTGTTTGTTCCTTTGTATTTGTTTTAGTCCCCTAATTTGTCAGGCCAAGAAAAGCAGCAAATAAAACACCTATGATAACAAGCCATGATTTTTGTGGCTATTGTTGCTTTCTGAACATTTGTCAGTACAGAAGGGTGAGAGACTGTACTTTACAACATATGTTTTAGGTACCAAACTTAGGGAGCAATGTACACTAATGTGTGGTCTTGGTAAAAGTTTCATATTTTGGGAAGAGATCTAAATCTCTGCATCCTTGGAATAATGATTAAATTACACTAAACAGCATTTCCACAAACTTCAGGTCTAGGGTACCCCAGATAGAGCTCAATTCCCAAAGTTGGATACATCTTCGCATGAGTTTTTAGTACATAAATTTATTTTCATGCACAAAATCATTAAAAATATAGAGTTGCCTTCAGGCTACACATATCAGGCCTTTATGAACCATAAATGAATGTTTTAGACTTTGATCTCACCCCCATCCTTATTGTGTAATGCAAATATTCCTAAATCTATAAAATAGGAATTATAGATATAGAATAATGAAAGAAATTGAAATATTTGAAATAATAATGACTGATAATATTCTTACATTAATGGCATATACTGAATCAAATATCCAGGAAACTAAGAAAACTCTAACTAGAAGGAAGATGAAGATGAAGAAGAAGGAGGAGGAAGTGGAGGAGGAAGAAGATGAGGAAGAGGAGGAGACCATGATCACTCCCCTCAGGCATATAATTTTCAAATGACAAAAAAATCAAAAATAAAAAAAAATGCTATAAGAAGTCAGAGGGAAAAGCAACTTACTTATAGAGGAGTAAAGATAGAAGTACATCTAACTTTTCTTCGGGAACTATGTATTCAAGAAGAGGATGGAGTGGAAATAAGTGTTGAGAGGAACAAATAAAACTTCACCAACCTGGAATTTTATATCTTGTAAAGATACCCACGAAGTAATCCAGGAGTTGTTTAAATACAGGATTAGTTTAAATATATGTTGAAAACCCTAAAGTAGCCACTAAGAAAAAGTGAAAAACTAAATGACTACTTTGCTAATGAAGGAAAATAAAATTATTACTGCTCTATTAAAACCATAAAACCTAGAAAAAGAGTAAGAGAAAAAAGAACAAAGGCAAAAACTATTAGAGGGTATTAATAATCATTCTGAAAATTCTTTATCAAAATGTCCTACTTAAAAGACCAAGATTCTCTGAATGTATCTAATACAAGTCATATATAGATGTTACCTACCACAAAACCACTTTAAATATGATGACATATATACAGAGGATGCCAAAAAAGTATACACATTTTTAGAAAGGAAAAAAGTATTAAAATTGTAATGCACAATATTTACCAATAATAAAAGATGAATACTTGTCATGTTTGACTTTTGCAATTATAAGAGGTACTCAAAGTGCTTATTGTAGCAGAGGCTGAACTTGTTGCTGTGTGAGCCCTCTTCAACATTTCCTTGTGTGCATCACAGACAGTACCATGCATCTCAAACTTATGAGAAAGGCATACAATCGTTAGGCATGTAGGAGGTTTTGTTGCATACTCATACTCTCATTATCATTGTACTTACACAGTATCCTCAAATTTCAAATACCACTTCCAAATGGTCTTGTGCTGAAATGATAACCATACTTCTGCCATTTTCTTTGCCTGTCTTGCTTGTTGCATGATGTTGCCAGCATTCATTGACTAACACCATCTTTTGATCAAATATCATACTATATATTGCTACCATAATTTAATTCAACCTTAAAAAATAATACATAGCATCTCTTAAAATATGTATACATTTTTGGCAGCCCTTGTTTATATATAAGGCAAATGGATGGAGAGAGATATATCATGATAACACAATGACGAAAATAAGAATAGCAATAATAATTTCAGCAGAATAGACTTCAGACTAAGAAATATTATAAGGAATAAAGGGTGCATTACATGATGACAAAGGGGTCAATTTTCAATGAAGATGTAACAATCCTTAACATATACATACTAACACATTAGAAAGTCAAAGTAGATGAGACATGAACTGATCAAACTACAAGGAGAAATAGTTGAATACACTATTAGAATCAGAGACTTCAACACTTTTCTATTAGAAACTGATAGATGTTATAACAGATAGGAAATCAGTAACATTATTACTCTATTGGACTTAATTGACATCTGTAGACTACTTCATCCAATAGCAGCATAATACATTCTCTTCTAAAGCTCACAGGAGATATTCAGTACAATAGACCATATTATGGGCCATTAAATATGTCTTATCCAATTTAAGCCTGTAGCCATAGCACTGTGGCTTCCTATCCCATCAGATCTCTGAAGTTAAGCAGGGTCTGGCCTGGTTAGTACTTTGATGGGAGACCACCTCAGAACACCAGATCCTGTACGCCTACAAGGGGGACCCAGCAACCCACTCCCAAAACATCAAGATGCCATTGAAAATCCTATGAATAGCAGAGAATCATTGACAATATTGTTTCACTTGTTGTAAACAGGATTGCTATGAGTTGGATACCTATTTGACAGCACCTAACAACAACATCCAATTTAAAGGAATGGAAATACATAATTTCTGCTTTGAGACTCCAATGAAATTAAACTGGAGCTCAATAACAGAAAGATAGCTGAAAAAATACCTGAGTAACTGAGAGATTAAATAATATTCTTTGAAACACTTACATGAAAAAATTTTAAGAAAAATAAAATACTGTAAAAGAAATAATAATAATTAACTGAAAATGAAGACACAACTTATTAAAGTTTGTGGAATGCACAGAAAGAATGCTTACCAAAAATTTATACTACTGAGTGCATGTGTTAGAAATGAGGAGAAATATAAAATCAATTGTTTAAGCTTCTACCGCAAGAAACCAAAAACCAACAAACAGAAAAGCAAAATTATTAAAACAAAGCTGGTTCTTTAAAAATTAATAAAATTGGCAACTTTCTATCCAGTCCAGAAGCTACAAAATAACAGCAAAGACATACTGTAACAACAACAAAAACATCAAAAGAAGAAAAATAATTACCATTAGATATGAAAGAGGAGTTATCACTGCAGATGTTACTGACATGGAGAGAATAATAAAGGAGTAGGAACAACTCTATCACTAAGAATTCAGTAACCTGATAAAATGATAATAGATAAAATGGGTATATTGGATAAAATGGATAACAAATAAAATGGAATAATCAACTACAAAAGTTTATATAACATGAAATAGATAATCTAAATAAGCTTGTGTCTATTAAATAAATTGAATCAGTAAATGATGGCACATGCCTATAATCCCAGTATTTGAATTGTGAATTTGAGGCCAACTTTTGCTATGTAGCAGAACTCTGTCCCAAAGAACAACAATAAGGAAAACAACAACAAAAATGTAAAAGCCTTTCATAACAGCACCGGATCAATAGGAGCTCAGTCATGAATTCTACTGAAATTTTAGGAGGTAATTATGTCAATTCTTTGCAATGTATTAAAAATAGCAGCATTGTACGAATACATTCTAGGAGACCAGTATTACTTTATTATTAAAACCAAACAATAGCATTATAAGAAATGAAAACTACAAATCGAGATATATATATATATATATATATATATATATATATATAGATATAGATATAGATATATATATATATGAGAAGGGCCTGGCAATCCACTCCCAAGGCAATCCCGAAGCACTCAGCCATTGAAAACCCTATGAGAGTCGCTATGAGTCAGATGCCGACTCGACGGCACCTAACAACAACAACATATATATATATATCATGAACATACATGTAAAATTCTGAACAATATATTAAAAAACTAAATCCAAGAATGCACAAAAACTTAAAACACTATGACCACCTGGTATTATCTCATTCATGGAAAGCTGGTTCAGCATTCAAAAATCAATGTAATTCATCATGCATATTGGTGAGATGTGACTAACAGTGATGTGAACACACTACAGACCACAGTATAGAAGATAAATCACATATACATATCAATAGACAGAGAAAAATAGTTAACAATACAACCCTCCTTAATAAAAACTGCTGGTAAATTTGAAATAGAGAATTTCCTTTCAGTTGTTAAATAATAGCTTGAAAACCCCTACACTTAACATCACTAAGGCTGATTATCCCTTACCCCAAATGTGTGTTACCAAAGTTTATCTGATTTTGGTTATTGTTTTCTTTTTATTTTGGAATGTTGTTGTTGTTGTTAGGTGTTGTGGAGACAATCTAAGTTCATATCTATTAAATAAGTGAATAAAAAATCAACACCTGCCAGATGTGGTGGCAAGCAGCAGTAATCCCAGCACTTGGATTGTGAGTTTGAGGCTAACCTTGAGACTCTGTCTCAAAAGGAAATGATGCCACCAAAAAAAAAAAAGACTTTTGGTGACAGGTGTTAATATGCTACCTATTGTTGTTGTTAGGTGTCATCAATTTGGTGTCTGACTCCATAGTGACCCTACGTATGACAGATGAAACACCATTGTTTATGCTTCTCTGCTACTCATAGGGTACTCAATGGTTTATTGTTTTTGGGATTGGGTTACCAGATCCTTCTCCTATGCTACCTATATGCTATCAATAAGCAATCATTTACTTATTAACACATAAGTACTCAACAGTAAGAAACATGATATATCATTAATACAGTGAAAACATAATGTGGTCAGAGTAAGTAAGCAGCACAATAGCATTTGCAGAATACCAGTATCAGGCATTAACCAACAGTACCAGCAAACAATGAAAAGCTGCAGTGTTCACCTATGATGCTCTGTGTTTGTAATAAGATTACACTGTATCTCATTTAATAGGTCAGAAGAGACATCAGAAGCAAATAGGAGAAAAAACAGTAAGTTTTCTAAGGATGAGGAGGCATTTTGCTTATATGGCTTTTTAAATTTTACCTTTGGAGTCATCTATCTCCATAGTGATACTTTTTTCTCAGAAGTCACTCTTTGATTTTATAAATTAACATTATTTCTTCTTCTATTAATGAATGCTCCTCCAGTCTTTCAATAAACCATCATCCATTTTCAATATGTCACAGATAAGCAATTTTTCTGCAATACTAACTATGCCTTCTTCCTCATCACTATTAAGGACGACTTTGATTTACAACTTGTATTAGTCAACTGTTGTCACTAGCAGACAAACCAACCAAAACCAACTTATAGAGAAAGAGATATTTATTGCAAGCTCACAATTAGAGGATCAATCTATAACAGTGGCAAGACAAGCATATTGGATGTAGAGGCAGGGCTTGTGGCATATAACCTCATGGAATTGTAGGGCAGGAAGCCAAGAGCAAGTGAGGGCTTACTTTTGAGTAAAACCATCCAAAGATCCAACCCTAATGACTCACTTACCCAAGTTGGATCCCTCCTCCCAAAGTTTCCATAGGCTCTACAAACAGTACCTCCAGCTGAGGACCAAATGTTAAATCACACTACCAATGGGGCATATTTTATATTCAAACCATGTCTGAATTATTCAGCTATTCTGTTATCAGTCAATGATTGACCTGGAGACTCATTATTAATGTTAAAAACTTCAATATACACTTCTTCCACCTTATCAATAAACTCTAGTGGTTCATCATTTTGCATGTGTAAAGAAGTCAGATACCACTTTTTTCTTACTTGATATGTGGAGTTCTTCAAAGTTACCATCATCTTGTTCATCATCATTGATGAACATAGCAACAGGCCAGAGTTTGTACCATGCATATACAATTGTCTGTCGCCACTGTGTTCTAGGCATTGGGAACAGCATATCCAGTGTCTTTCATGCTAAATTCCTTAAAAAACAAACAACAAAAAACAAACAAACAAACAAACAAAACTTTCCACACCAGCATCTTTGTTCACTATTGGTAGCAAACTTTTCAAAAGACAGTTTTTATATTACTGTTTGGTGATCTAAGAACACATTGTCTGAAAGAATACGTGGCTGAATTAATGTCATATTTGGGGAAAATTATCTGTCATAAACACTTTTTTTGTGGTACATGGGAGGTGAGTCCAGAGCCTCATACATACTTTGCAAGTGCTCTACCACTGGGCTGCACCCCCAATTCATTTTTTAATTACTTTATTTTGAGTAAATTCTCATTAAGTTATACAGGTTGCCTTAGGCCTCAAACTTTTTATCCTTCTGGCTCTGCCTCCCAAGTCACTGAGATTACAAGCATGTGCCACTATGCACAGCTTATTTCGTTGTTTTGAAATAGTCTTGAAATGTAGCCTAAACTGGCCTTGAACTCATGGTTTTCCTACCTCAGGCTCCTGAGTGCTGAGATTAAAGGTATGTACCACTACCCCTGGCTTTAAATATTACTTTCAATGAGAATTTTAGAGAGAGGATAAATAAAAGTGTTGCCAAGGAATTACAAAATCTTACAGGCTTTTCCCTCTGCAGCTTCCCTGCCATGAACAGCACCCACTGATACAAATTCATGGAGTGTACAAGAGTGATCCCCAATGTAAACTGTGAATTTTGAGTTATATGTTCCAACATATGTTCATCAATTATATCACTTTGTTTGGGAATGTTGATAACAGAGGAGGCTGTGCAGGAGGAGGGCAGAAAGGATCTAAGAAATCTTTAAATTCCACCAACTTTGTTGTGAAATGAAAAGTGTTCTAAAAAGATCTTTAAGCATATACATATCTTTAAAAAGGCCAAGAGAACAAAATGTGTATGAAAATGCAAGTAGAAATGTAAAGCATATGCTAAATTGGTACAGATAAATTGACAATATTGGCAATTTATTTAATGTACAGACACTAAGATCTTCCAATTAAAAATCAAAGATTGTCAGATAGGGCACAGAAACAAAACTCAATTTTATATTTCCTGAAAGATCAAGACATGAAAACTTTGAAAATGTGAGGCAGAAAATGTTGCATCATGCCAAAAAAGCAAAAGAAGAAGGCATAACTATATTCAAGACTAATTAATGCCTACCAAAATTATTAAAGAATAAAATATTGGTAGAGATGAATGGAATCTTCTAAACATTATATAAATTTTATTTGACCAGAAACAATAAATTTTAAGTGCAATGTGTTTAACTTAAATCAAAATGTGTAAAGCATATCTTCTACAACTCCCACAAAATAAAAGATATATGTTGCAATTTTCTAACAGTCTTTTAGGGACTGTTAGAACAGGTAGAAAAGTAACAGCAGCAAAGTTATAGAATATTAGACTTGCCAAATTAACACAATTTACTTTTTGTTGTTGTTAGGTGCCCTCAAGTTGGGGTCGACACTTAGTGACCTTATGTGCAATAGAATGAAACACTCCTTGGTTCTGTGCCAAGCACAAAATCTTTTTTATGTATAAACCCATCGTTGTAACCACAATGTCAATCCATCTAGTTGAAGGTCTGTCTTTTTTTGTTGTTGATGTGCCATTCTCCCATGCTTGATGTCCTTTTCCAGGGATTGGTCCCTCCTGACAACATGTCCAAAATACATGACACTCTAGCCTTCTTTGTTTGCAAGGAGTATTCTGGTTGCACATTTTCTAGGAGATCTGTTGGTTCTTTTGGCAGTCCATGGTATATTCAATATTTGTCTTCAGCATCATAATTCAAAAGCATCAGTTCTTCTCCTGTCTCCCATATTCAATGCCCACCTTTCACAACCACATAATGAGATTGAAAATACCATGGCATGAGTCAGGCACACTTTCATCTTCAATGTGACATCTTTACTTTTCAACACTTTGAAGAGGTCTTCTGCAATAGCTTGTCCCAATGCAATGTATCTTTTGCTTTCTTGACTGCTTTTTCTTTGAGTGTTGATTGTTGAACCAAGTAGAGCAAAATCTTGACTACTTCAATCCTTTCTCCATTTATCATGAAGTTGCTTACTGACCCAGTTGTAAGAATTTTTGTTTTGTTGAAGTTGAGGTTCAACCCATACTGAAGGCTGTGTTCTTTGATCTTCATCAATTAAAGTTTGATATCCTCTTCAATTTCAGCAAGCAGAGTTGTTTCATCTGCAGAACGCAGGTTGTTAATGAGTTCTTCCTCCAATCGTGATGCCACGTTCTTCCTCAAAAAGTCCAACTTCTCAGATTATTTTCTCAGTGTAGATATTGAAGAGGTATGGTGAAAGGAAACAGCCTTAATGCACAGCATTCTTGACTTTAAACCAGGCGGGATTTCTTGTTCTGTTCAAACAACTGCCTCTTAGTCCATGTACAGATTTCTCATGAGTACAAATAAGAGTTCTATTATTCCCATTCTTTGCAAGACTCTCCATAATTTATTATGATCCACACAGTCAAATGCCTTTGCATAGTCAATCAACCTAGATAGACATCATTCTGGTATTCTCTGCTTTTGGCTAATATCCATGTGACATCAGCAATGATGTTCCTGGTTCTATGCCATCTTCTGATCCATAAGTTCCCTGTCTATATACTGCTAAAGTTGCTTTTGAATGATTGTTAGCAAAATTTTACTTGTGTGTGATATTAATAATATCATGTGATAGTTTCCACATTCAGTTGGATCCCCTTTCTTGGGAATAGGCACAAATATGGATCACTTCCAGCCAGTTGGCCTGGTAGCTGTTTTCCAAATCTCTTGGCATAAACGGTTAGCACCTCCACTGATGCATCTGTTTGTTGAAACATCTCAATTTGTATTCTATCAGTTCCTGGAGCTTTGTGTTTCACTAGTTCCTTTAAAGCAGATTCCACTTCATCCTTTAGTACCATTGGTTCCTGATCGTATGTAACCTCTTGAAATTGTTGGTCATCCACCAATTCTTTTTGGTATAATGACTCTGAGTATTCTTTCCATCTTCTTTTGATGTTTCCAGAGTCATTTAATATTTTCCCTATAGAATCCTTCACTATTGCCACTTGAGGCTTGAATTTCTTCTTCAATCCCTTAAGCTTGAGAAAAATAGAGCATGTTCTTCCCTTTTGGTTTTCTGTCTCCAGTTCTTTGTACATGACAGTATATTATAATTCAATCTGCAGCATCATTTCTGTCACCAAGGGCATATTTTCTAACTACTGAGTTGTCCTCTTTGTTTCCCACTTTTGCATTCCAGTAAGCAGTAATCATCAGTACATCCTGATTACGTGTTCAATCTATTACAGATTGCAGAAGCTCGTAAAAATCTTCCCTGTTTTCATTTGTAGTCTTAGTGGTGGAGCCAATTTGAATCAGATAATCATATGGTTTACTATGGTGGGAATGACAGATTATAGAGAAATGGGGTTGCATTCACATGTGGCCTACATTCCTATAAGTGCAGTTTGACTTATGTTCCTACAAATGCAGAGGATAACTGATTTTATGGACACAGAGAACACACAAAAAAATTATCCATGTAATGACAAATAAAAATGATTTCACATTTCAAAAGATTTAAACCACAGAGATTTTCTCTGACAATAATGCAGAAAATCAGACATCAGTTTTAATTCTCCTACCATCCTTATATGCATATAAGTTAAGAAATTTACACAAAATAATACTCCTTAGCCAAAGAAGATATGATAACGAAACTCAGAAGAATATTTTAATCTTCATGAAACAGAAAATGTAGAGATTAGAAAACAGAAGAGTAAATTAAATGTGAGAGTTAAAAGGAACAGAATACAGAAGTGAAATGTGACTACAGTAATGAAATAAAAGAAAAACATGGAATAGAAAAGTATTAGCAAGGGGAAAATAGTTTTATTTGGAAAACCATTATGAATAACAACATTGATAAATAATGATAAAACTGATCCAGAGAAAGAGTGAAGAGGTATAAACTAACCATATCAGTAATAAAAATAAAAATAAAAATAAAAATGGGTGCATCATCATGAATCTTAGAATGAGAATATTATTAGCATTTTGATAACAAGATTTTTTAAACTATGAATGAAATTGGCAGCTTTTTCCACAAATACAATTGACAAAAACTGATGAGAAAAATAGAAAATCATGACATAACTACAAAATTAGTAAATATTAGTTTGGCATTAACAACTTTTGAAGGAATTTTCATTACCTGATACTTCATTGGTGGAGTCTATGAACATGTTATTACAAAATAGATAGCACTCCCCTTGTATTTTCTAATGTTATATTCTCAATAGAAAAATCTAGTAAGGAATAATGCCAAAAATAAAATTAAATGCTAATCTATGTGTAACTATATGAAGAACCTTAAATACAAGCATACAAAATTAATGATTAAAGATTGATAGCAATGTATATAATATTGATAAATAGCAGTGTACATCACATGATCTTAGTTTTTCTTCAACAAATGACTAGTTCATTTTATAATTAAAAATATTTTGTATTTATTGAAAAAATAAAGGAAAAACTCTAAACTTAATATTTAAAAAATCATCGAAAGATATCCAATATCTATTCATTTTAAACATTTTTGCCAATATGAAATTGAAGTGATCCTTCTTAATATATAAAACAATTCTAGGCACAACAAAGCCAGAAATTATTCTAATCTGTGAGAATTGGGGAAAAATTGATCTGATATCATTTGCTGATGAGATTACAAAAATCAAAATCTTCATATAAATTATGAGAATAAATAAGTGACTTTAGTAAGAGAGCTGAGCACAATTACAATATACAAAATGACAGCATTTTACATACCAACTAAAAATTAAAACAAAGTTACTATGTGAAATAACACAACCCGGCTAGGTGGGGACTCAGTAATAGAGCCTTGCCTAGCATGCCCAAGCCCTGGGTTAGATCCCCAGCACTACAAAAATAATAATGACAATAATGATGATAATGATGATGATGATGATGATGATGATTATAAAATAGCACAATTATAAACCACATATAACTAAAACCTAGTAGAAGTTATTTGAGGGACCAATACACAAACCTATAAGTCATTAAGAGATTATGAAGACCAAAGTAAATGGAGAGATATACTATGATCTTTGATTGGAAGGCTATTATAAAATATCAGTCCTTCACTGAAATTGATATAAAAATACAATGAAACTCCAAAAACACTAGCAGGATTTTTGGAGGCAGGGTACTTGACAAGCTGTTTCTAAAATTAAAATTAAAATGCAAGAGTATTAAAAGTAACTTAAATGATGAAGAACAAGTTGGGAGAACTTTCACAAAAATAAAAATCCTGATATGTTATAAAGATGTAGTAATGATGACATTCTGGTAGTAAAAGAACATGCAGACAGAAATAAATACAACCTAACAGTGAATCCAGGAATAGGACACCACGTACACAAACGGTATGTGCATGACAATGGTACCATTTCACTTTGGAGGTAAAAGGAATTTGTGTGTGTGTGTGTGTGTGTGTGTGTGTGTGTGTGTGTGTGTGTGTGTTCATGGACTACTTAGATTTCTGCAAGATGGAATATAACAATTCTTGGCTCCATAGTAGACCATAACCAACTCCAGGTTGGTTGATATTTTAGATATCAGTGCATAAGGAAAAGGAATGCGTAACTCAGAAGATACTAAAGGAGGATATTATTACAATGTCAAAAAAGAGAAAAAAAGACAAACAGTGTTTATATTCCTTAATATTATAAAATGAAGCTAATTCTCACCTTCCATAATGAATAAACCATCAGGAAAGAAACTTAATAAGGAAAGACAGGATTTGAACAACACCATAGGCCCAAATGTGCCAAAAAGATTTATAAAGAACATTCCGTACAATAGCAGAATACACATTATTTGTAAGTATACATGGAATTTGCTTTGGCAGCCATCACATGCAAACCCCTTAAAACAGTAACATTTAAGAAGATTGAAATCATGTCAATTATCTTTGTTAACTACAATGTAGTGAAAGTAGAAATGAAGACCTAAAACTGGAAATTTCATAAATAGGTAGAAATTAAGAAACACATTTTTAAACACATTTACTTGATGGTGAGTTGCAATCCATACTGAAGGCTATGTTCTTTGATCTTCATTAGTAAATATTTCAAATCCTCTTTAGTTTCAGCAAGCAAAGTGGTGTCATTTGTAGTACGCAGGTTGTAAGTGAGCCTTCCTCCAATCCTGATGTCACATTCTTCTTCATAAAGTCCAGCTTCTTGGATTATTTGCTCAGCATAGAGATTGAAGAGGTACAAAGAAAGGACACAGCCCTGTTGCACATCTCTCCTGACATTAAACCAAACAGTGTTTCCTTGTTGAATGACTGCTTCCTGCTCCATGTACAGATTTCATCATGAATACAATTAAGTGTTCTAATATTCCCATTGTTCACAATGTTATCCATATTTTTTTGTGATCTGCACAGTCAAATTGCTTTGTATAGTTAATAAGATATAGGTAGACATCTTTCTGCTATACTCTACTTTTGGCCAGGCTTCATCTGACATCAATAATGTTGCTGGTTCCATATATTCTTGAATCTAATCTGCATCCTTTCAATATTTTTAGAGGGATAAAAAAGCAAATGCAGATTAGAATTATCAGACTCATGTGTAGATTGGATTAATGGTGAAGAGCTGAGTTGAGAGCTGGTTCAAGCACTCTCAACTGAGAATCCAATCTTTATGAAATTCTGATACACTCTTGTTGGGGATTTTTAAAATAATATTTCCCGGCTAGGGTCCCTCATGACAGCTTGAGGGGCTGACCCCTAGTTGACCCCAGGGCTCATCTCACTCACTCAAAACAGCCCCTCCCATCGAGTGAGCAAAGATGGCCCCCCCAGCCAGCTTGACCAGCCTTAACCACCATAATTTTGATTGGCTCCCCTCACCACCTTGCAGGTAGTAACTGTCTCCACTTGGCAATTATGTCCATTTGCCCCCTTTACCTGCCAGCTGTGTGCCCCAATTGGCTGAACCCCACCATGTGACCCCTCCAGGACCCTATAAAAGCAGGGCTCCTGAACCCCATATCACTCCTTTGATCCTGATCTCTCTGACCATCTCCTGAACCTCATCACCTGGACCAGCGCTACCTACTCCAGCAAGACCATCTAGCAAGCCGGTGAGATCAAGCCCAGGGGCCCCGAAGAGCCGAAGGCATCTAGCAAGCCACGAAGAGCCTCCCAACTCCTCCCATCCTTGGGAAGGAGGGGGGTAAAGAAG
The DNA here is from genome assembly GCA_007922755.1 of Pedetes capensis. Taxonomy (NCBI): domain Eukaryota; kingdom Metazoa; phylum Chordata; class Mammalia; order Rodentia; family Pedetidae; genus Pedetes; species Pedetes capensis. Next base: position 16,222 of record VMDO01028793.1, read on the forward strand.
GCGAGCCACGAGAGTCAAGACCATCGGACCTCAACTGAACACCAGCGGCTGTGGCTGTGCCTTTAAGGCTGAGCTGTACTAGCAATTAGCCTGCAGCATTCCATTCTGCAGGCCTAGAGCCAGCACTTAAAGGGATAGAGCCTTGCTCTATAGGGGCTGCCTGCTCCTTGCTCTCCATAAGGGGAGCATCCTAATAAACCTTTTCTGTCCTTCTCCTACCATCTGAAGGTCTCCCAAGGTCCTTCTTTCCCGACATCGGCCACATTTTATGTTGAGGGTTTGGCCCTAACTTTAGCCGGGCTAGAGCTAAAACCCCGACACACTCTGATTTTGTAGCCCTCTAAAATTTTGTAAGAATACAAATTGATAAATGTATGAGGTGGTGGATATGCCAGATACCCTCCATCTGATCATTATCTACTGTATACATGTATTGAAATATCACATTGTACATCATAAATATGTATAATTATCATAAGATGATTCAAGATAAAATATTTTTAAAATACAAGTTGAAAACTCATCATTTAACATGTTGCTTTAGAATCTATTTCAACTCCTTAGTTTGGGCAGCATCAGCCTCAAAATGGATAGCAAAAAAAAAATATATAGATAGTTAAAAAATTTATATCCTATCTTTTCTGCCTTACTTTACTGAACACTATATTACAGGCTTTATGATCTTCCTAAAATGAAAAATGCAAACTGATTATTCTTTAAGAGTTTCAGGGAACATTATTATATGTCTGTTTTTCATCCATTCTCTCCTATTCCCTAGCAATTACCTCAAAAGTACTCCTTTCCTCTGCATGAATAATATGAAGTGTAGGGAAACTAATATCATTATCCTTCAACACTTCTCTGACCCACCCAACAGTTTTACTTGATTGGTCTAGAATTAATCTTGTTCTCCTGATCATAATCACCAATTCCCTTGACCCAAGATTTGGTGATGGGGATAGGATTTTCCTGGTTAAGGGACTGGTTCATATATGGCGATAGAACCCTATTTATGTCAATGAATTATGAGGGAATGTGCTTAAATAGGCTTTACAAAAGGAAGTTTTGTTGATCTCAGGAGAGAACCACCAGATGAGACATTCTTATTCTGAATATTGTGGAATTCTAAAGCAATATGTTCCCCATAGAGGAATGCAGCACCAATAAGAAACAAACTAAATAGAAGAGTACAAAAGGGGGTACCTGAGAGAGATAGCACTATAGACACTGGGGTGAATCTCCACTGAAGCTCTTTCACCCTATAGACTTAGATTTACGTAAGTCCATATGTTTCCTAATGGTTTTGCATGGTAGAATGGAATTGCCAGCTTATTGTATGTAATGACATCTAAACTGATTGATAGCCCTTCTGTGACTCTTTTGGTTATAAGAACAAAGCAAAACAAACAAAAACCTCCACACTCTCATAGATGGTACTTTATTTTCTACATATTTTTTAGTTCCTTAAATTCCACATGTTCTCTCACAGTGCAAGTCTTCTGGAAATGCCTGAAATTCACTTTCCAATCTCACTCTTTTTGGATAATCCTAAATGACTTTCTCATTTCATCTAAGATGTACCTTTCTAGCACATTATTAAACTTCCATCCTTTGCTACAGACTCCTTTGGTACACTAATCATAAAGGAACATAGATTTATTTTATTGAAACATGTACAAATAAGATTATATAGAACTCTTATTTATGTTGCATTGGGTTGCCATCAAACTTTGTTATTATCATCCTAGTACCCCTTATTCCAACTGCTGAGGCTAGATTTTAAAAATATTTGAACAAATAAAAGGAAGTCATATTATATATAAATTAATGAATGGATGTAGGAATGAATATGCACACATTAAAAATTAACTTGTTCTGTACACTCTAATCTCTTTGTCTATGCTGGATAATGCTTCAGATAGTCAGGAAATTGATATACCATTCTCAGCCTTTGTCAGCCTATGTCTCCAATGACAATATGAGTACACCAAAGTTGTTAGGAAAGTCATCAGAATTGTATGTTGAAAAGCTCAGAATGATATCACCATCAATGTATCCTGAATCTTCACTGTTGTTGTTAGGTGCTGTCGAGTTGGGTTTGACTCAATGTTCTCAATGGCTGATTGTTTCCAGATTGCTTTGGGAGTGGATTGACATGTCCTTCTCTCAATTTTGGGGGGCTGGGCATTGAAATCAGGTCCTAAGAGAGTGCTGACCAGTACTCTACCCACTGAGCTAAACCCCTAGTATTAGGCAACTACTTGAAACAGCAAGTGAGTTGTGTGTATTTATGTTTAAAATTTATAAATAGTTATGTACAGACATTTTTAGATAGCAATTTTATTCATTATTCGATAAATGCTTTCATTCAGTGAAGTCTTATAGATTTATTTTTAAATGTTCATTAGCATGGGAATGGTGTAACTGGGTAGAACGTGTAAATTAGAGCTAGGAATTTCTGAATAGGAACAGCTCTGTAGCATTTGTATTCTGTGTAGCTTTGGGCATATGAATCTTTCTTTATCTAAAATATGAGCTTGTGATTACTATATGATTTTCTAAGTGTTAGACTATATATATATATATATATATATATATATATATATATATATATGTGTGTGTGTGTGTGTGTGTGTGTGTGTGTATGGGACAATTCTTTCTACATAATAAGCTTTTGATAAACAGTGAATTTTGTGATTGTTTTTATTGGTACTGCTGTTATTGTTAAAGAGGACCATGCTGTTTAAAATTATTTAAAGGGTTATGTTCTTGAACTCTTCCATGTGTTCATAAAGAAAAATTAATGCTAACAGAATTAAACATATCAGCTGTCCAACTGAAACTTACCTTTATCTTTGGTTTCTTTAGTTACTTGGAAAACATGTGAGGTTAGGAGCTGGGGGAGTGAGATATTAGCAAAAATTTAGAGGACAGGGTGAGATGTGGACATGGAAAACAGGGGAAAGAACTAGAAATTAAGTTGCCTTGCCATGTATTTCACTTATCTTTATTTACAACATTATCCAAAGTAGAAATTATCACAGCCATTTTACAAGTGAGGAAACCGATGTTCAAACAATTTAAACAACTTTCCCCAGATCACAAAGCTAGTAAATATCAATCCCCAGATCACAAAGCTAGTAAATATCTGGATCTTTAGAAAACCCTAATATTTTACCTTTCTTCCCATGAGATTTATCTCCAAATGAAATATTAGCAGTCATTGTCTATTAATCTTTATTGGCAAATGGAGATAAATGAATCAGAAATATTAACAGCTTTTTGGATGCAAAAATGGAAAAGAAATGCTATCAGCCATCTGAGCTAACCACCAAACTAAAACTAATATAATTTAATACATATAAAATTAAATTTCCTAATACTAAGCTTTTTTGAATGTGTATCTTACATAAATGTAAAAACTCACATAGAATAATTATTTCTTAAATCAAAATATGAAATAATAAAACAAATTTATGCACTACTGTTATGACAATGTAAACATATTGAACTGTAAAAAAAGTCAAAAAGAAAAAATAGAAATACCTAAAAGAAGGAATTGGTGGATTAAAATAACTGAATTATGATTCTTCCTTTAAAAATAAATTTTGAGATATTCCTTTCAAGACACAAAATAAAACTGAAAACAAAGTAATTCAATGTTCCACAATTTAAATGAAAAAGAGGAACAGAAGAAAATGTACCAGACAAATCAAATTTCAGAGAAAAAGCATCTAGATCTTATATTTAGATGTCATGAATGTCAACACCCAGTGATGGTCTGAGTTTATCTACTTTTTGTACATTTGAAAGCAATGAAAAATTGTTTAGGACATTTCTCGTCTTTACTCCACAGAACAGTGAAAGCTGTAGTTACTTCTATGTTATTTTTCATTCACTTTCTCACATGTTATGATTGTTGGTTTCTTCTATGCACCCAGTACAGTACACTCTCTGTTTAGAACACAAAACAGTTACAAACTGGAGCTCAAATCCAGAATTCTATGAGCCCATTGAAGCTGGTATCTAAGGGATTGATGACACAAACTTATATGCTTCTGGATATTAAGATAAGGTAGAGTATTATCAGTGCTTAAAAGGTATAGTGCAGATAATAAGTTCCAGAGTAAATCAGGTAATTAATATATCATTTTGGGCTAGCATTTTCAGGGAAGACATTACAATGATGAAGACCTTGACAAAAGACCAGGGTTGGGGATGTGGTCCAGCAATAGAGTGCTTGCCTAGTAGACACAGGCCCTGGGTTTGATATTTGGCATTAAGAAAAAAAAGCAAAGCCATTGAAAAATAAGCTAGATATCCTCAGAAGGGATATCCATACTTCAATCAATCAATCAATCAATCAATAAATCATTATTTTTATTCCATTAATCACATAACTCTAGTAATGTTGTAACTGCCACATTATTCCAAAGTCAATCATTTGATTCATTACATTATTAGATAACCAGCACACCATTTAGTCATTCATTCATTTTGCAGACATATATTGGTGCTAATTTTATTTGACTTGTTATGTTAGGAGGCAAAGATATAGTGGTAGGCCAGACTGACATTTTTGGTTGTCTATTTGTTTTAGTGATGCTAATAGTCTATTAGGAAATATGGTGTTGTTAGGTGCTGTGAGTTAGTATCCAACTCATAGCAACCGTGGGTACAACAGGTGAAACAGTATTTTTAGTTTCTCTGCTACTCATAGGGTTTTCAATAGCAGATTGTGTTTTGGGAATGGGTTGCTCGGTCCTTCTCCCAAGCCTACAGCACCTGGTGTTCTCAGGCAATCTCCCATCCAATTACTAAGCAGGACCTACCCTACTTAGCATCCTAGATCTGATGGATCTGACACAACAGTGGTACAGCTGCAGGCTATTAGGAAATATTGTTGTTGTTGTTGTTAGGTGCCGTCGAGTCGGTATCCGACTCATAGCGACCCTCTGTTCAACACGGGAAACACTAATGTCAGTGCTTCTCTGCTGTTCATAGGGTTTTCAATGGCAGATTGATTTTTGGGAGGGGGTTGCCAGGTCCTTCTCCCAAGCCTACAGCTTCTGGTGTTCCCAGGCGGTCTCCCATCCAGGTACTAACCAGGCCCGACCCGGTTTAGCTTCCGAGATCTGACAGGATCGGATACCACAGGGCTACAGCTGCAGGCATTAGGAAATATAGAATTTAATAAATAAATCACCCCAAGTATTACTTTCTCTTCTTTTGTGATATTGGATGATTGAAACAAGAGAAGTCTACCACAGGGCTGCACCACCAGTTCCTTTTTTTAAAAGAATTCATCTTGGGACAGGATTACAATAAGTTGCCCAGGCTCCCTCTGGCCATGGACTTGTGATCCTCCTGCATCCATCTCCTGAGTCACTGAGATTAAAGGCATGCGTCACACTGCCTGGCCATTTCCAACATCTCTTTCAATTGTGATAGATTATGAAGGAGAGATATAAGTTGATAAGTAGCATATTATGAAGAAATCACAGCTCCTTGACATAGGCCACAGAGGTTGTGCACTCCATAACTCCAGAAGCAGAAGCATCTTTTACAAAAGTTATAGGGAGAATATATTTGAACTTTAATTGAATGGGAAAGTACTGCTTTAAGTGACACAATCAACCATACATTTATACAAAATGGACTGAAAAACACATGAAGAATGGATTTAGGGCTGAGAACATAAAAAGACTAAGAGGTTTTTTAATGACCTATGGGACAAATGGTAATGGTGATAGGCATACAGTCAGAAAGAACTGAATGAATTTATTTAGAAAACAGAGTTGGCAGGACTTGCTACAGATTGTATGTGGGGACTAGAAAGAAGAAGGATGCAAACTTAATGTGTTCTTTACTGATAATGGTCATGTTGTTAAGGACACAAATTTGGTGAGAATATTTTAAAAAACTTCTTCCTACATACTCTGTAGGAGTTACCATAATACCCCTGAATGGAAATATCTACTACACATGTGGCAACATAAAAAATAGGCTGGAGAGTTCTACTTGAATTTTTTGATGAGAATATATAAGGTAATCTAAACAATGATATTGACAACAGAAAGTAGGATGAATTTCATTTCTGAAAGCACAGTAGATACAAGAACATTAGTCTTAGCACAATACGTTGATTCCTTGGGTCATATTCAGTAACCCCACTGGCTGGTGAGGAAATCTTTCCCTACCCTTAGGCTTTTACCTTTGACTCCTGTATCAGTACCAGAGATAGGATTCTGATACCATCCCAGTAGTCATGCATCAGCAAGTGTCTCAATGCTCCCTTAGAAAGTTCTTGGCAGAATCTGCAGGATCTTTATATTTTCCTATATATTTAGTATAAGAAGCTCCCATCAGTTGCTGTTGTCTGCTTTCTAGCTTTTTATTTCATTTGTCTGCAATGATAAACAAATGTTAGGTGCCGTGGATTTGGTGTCCCACTCATAGAGACCCTATGTACAACAGGTGAAACACTATTGTTACTGCTCCTCTGCTATTCATAGGGTTTTCAATGACTGATGTTTTTTGGGAATGGATTTCCAGGTCCTTCTCCTAAGCCTACAGCAACTGCTGTTCCCGGGTGGTCTCCCATCCAAGAATTAACCAGGACTGACCCTGCTTACCTTCTGAGATCTGACGGGATCTGATGTCACAGTGGTACGGCTGCAGGTGATAAACAGATAAACCTGGTTTAAATTTTGGTGGTACTTGCTTTGCTACTCATCTATATACTGTATTATATATCTGCTATACATCTATATACCATACTATACATCTACTTTCTTTTT
>VMDO01028794.1:0-23433 GCA_007922755.1 Pedetes capensis
AATATTTTATCATAGCTAATGCTTATAATAAAAAATCTCATTAATAATTATTTAAATATGAAAGCATGTAATTTTGTCTTACAAATATTCACTTTAAAGGTTAAGCTTTTATATGATTACTTTTGATATAAAGGGTCATGCTTAAGCAAAACTAATGAATATGCTTTTTGTCACAAATGATGGCATCAAACAAAATTTGATATTAGTCTTTTATGTATGTCTGTATTAAAATATCATATTTTTCATGCTTATTTGGGTAGAAAAAACTATACATTTTTGTAAATGCACTAATCTTTGTTACAATAGATAATAATATTTCTGCTAAGATTTTTAAATTAAATTTAATTAATTAATTTATTTGGAGGAATTGGGGATTTGAACTCAGGGCCTCGAATATGCTTTGCAAGTGCCCTACTACTGAGCTGCAGCCCCAGCCCATTTTTTATTTTGATTCAGGCTTTCAGTAAATTAGGTAGGCATCCTTAGGCCTCAAACTTGTGATTCTCCTGACTCATTTCCCCGAGTCAGTGGGATTACAGGCAGGTACCACCATGCCCAGCTCTGGTAAGACTTTTAAATGATTATTATAGTCTCTTAGCTGAGCAGCTTATTCATTCAACTGCTTTTATTTATTTAACAAGAACCACAAAGTAATATTCCATCCCTTTAAGTCAATCTCCCACTGCAGTAAACAATATAACTCCATTGTCAATGTTGTTGTTGTTGTTAGGTGCTCTCGAGTCATCTCTGACTCATAGCAACCCTCATAGGGTTTTCAATGGCCTTGGGAGTGGGTTGCCACGTCCTTCTCCCATCCATTGTCAATGAGAAAGTAATAAAGCAAGCCTTTACCTCATAAAGTGATATCTCATAACTAGGCATTGGTAGAGTCAAGATATCAGATTATCTACTTCAAGTATCAATAATTGCTGTCTCAATAAGCAAACTCAACCTGAGTTAAATCAAGAGCACTAGATGCTTCAGGCTAAAATTTGTGATTTAGGATATAACATGTTCTGCAGTAAAGCATAATTAAGTCTTCAAATTCTTTCATGTAGGTCAGCCTGAAAACTTGAGATAAAATTATTTTAGCTTTAGAGTTTAAAAATGAATGTCTGATTTCAATTCATTATCACTTTGATGTGAAAAAATTACGGAGGAACTCTTCTACGAAGACTTCAAGACTATCTTGTTTTTGAAACGATAATTTTCACTCCTACTCTTCCTTGGAATGCCACTGTCTTGACAACTTGAGTGGGTGCAGTGGGGAAAATAAGGCATCATGTAGCCAAGGAAAACTTTAGGTAAAGATAGGACTTATGAAAAAGATCCTGTATAGGAGAAAAACAGATATACAGAAAGGCACTGCCATTTTTCAAATATAATATTTTGCAAATTGCATTTTTTTCACCTATTACTCTCCTTTTCTGAAGTAATGTCTAGGCTTGCTTTTTTTTTTTTCTTTCCAGAGGCTACATTCAGGTGAAATACAGTAGAGAAAAGGATCATCTTCTCAGGAAGTCTTGAAATTGAGCCAGTTACCTGCATGACTACGCATGAGATACAGCATTGCTGTCAGAAAAGGTGGTGTTGGTGTCATGATCTCAATCTGGTTGCATTCCTTTTCTTTTACCTTGAGTTACAGTAACTAATAAGCATGACAGAGAAATACATGCACCCAGATACTTCTTAAAATGTTTGACTAGTTTAGTTCTTTTTAAAAAATAGAGTCTGGATTAAATAGTATAAAATTTTGAGACATAGGATAGTGTCTCAATAATATATGGAAGATTAAATACATAAAATTTGCATTTGTGAGGTGAATTTTATATTTATGATCAAGTGCTATTTTCACAATATAATCAATTATTTTCCTGGTCCATGTTATCCCTAAAATATGATATACTACCTTCTCCTGTACAAAAGATCAAACAAATCTAAAACATTTATTTTCTTAAAAAACAATGTCCCCTTACAGTCCCTATTTTACACATGGGGAAATCAAAGGTCAGAGAGGTTAAATGTCTTCCCAAGGTCACACAGTTAACAAATGTTGGAATCAGATTTCACACACTGGCAATCTTGCCCAGAGCATACATAATTAAGGACTTCACTACACAGGTTAACGAATGAGAATTCCAGGAGCAACATGAAGCCAAAAGAAAACTAATACACCAGGAGACAAATAAAGGTCTTTATGTAGTTAAAAATTATGGGGCAAAGGAGGAAAATTGAGCTTGCAAAGTTATTATTGAAGAGTGGCTATTACAGGTTATATTTTAGACATGAGAATCCCTAGATTGTAGAAACTTCCTAATTGTGCCCATGGACTGGGTTGCTGTACACAAAAGAGATGCTGAACATTAAGTCTGAAATTGTTTGCTGTATATCTCACATGAATTTTGAATTTATGTAGAAGCAAATGCTAGCTAAGAATGTGGTCAAAAAATGGAATTTGGAAAGAGTAAGTCATATGATATAGCTGTAAAGAGAGGTTATTCTACAAATGGGAACTTATAATGGTTTTCAAATGATTAAGGAAGATTTATCTTTTCTTATGGAAAGTGGGATACAGCCATCAGTAATAGCCTTTAATTTCAATCAGAAGACAAGATACGTATGTGATATATATGTGTATGTGTAAATATATATTTATATGTATATACAAATACTGTTCATCTTTAAATGGCCTAAGATTATGATATAAAACTGAACAAAATTCTTTTTGGTGAGAAAATCCATCAACATTTTTTATGTAAATTAAAACAAAAGAGAAAAGAAGATCCACTTTCCTCACTTTTTAACCTCATCCCCTAACATATGTCCTTAGTCTAGCCATAAAGAGGTAATGAAAGTATATTAACTATACTAACTAGAAGCACACAGTTCTGTCCTTAAATTAATGCTGTTTTCCACAGTTCTCCACCTCTGTAATCAAGATACACTTTTGGAATTGATTGAAATAAACAGTCACGCTCTGAAATGTTTCCCCAAATTATCGTGAATGGTAAATGCAACAACAAAGCAGCAAGGAAATTGACTTGCTCAAGAAGTATATGGTATTTAAAGATAAATCTTTTATGTACAAAAGATATTTTGAGTTCAGATGAGCTTCTCTTCTTTGGAATATTATACTCTTAAAAAGGAGAAAATGCATGTGTATTTTTTTTATCTACTTCAGGGAACTCTTACAGTTTTATTATCTATATTTTTATCTGTGCTCTCTGCTCACATTGCTGGAGTGCCTGGCACTGGGAACAAAAAAGCAATGTACCATGGTCAAGAGTAACTATCATAGTAGTTTCATTCTGAGCAGGCTCTTCACCCAAAGTCCTAATTCAAGTGATACTGAAGAGCTCTCTAGAGGTTGTAACGGAAGGCAATTGCAAATGTGTAGCCCACAAAATCACTTTTACTTGGTTTGAAGGATACTTACTGAAGGTTTTTCATTCCACTGTTCTTTTTTGTTAGATGCCCAGTTTCTACAAAGAATGCAAGACAAAATAGTGCAGTATTTGACCAATTTCAAGAATGAGAGATAATTATATTACATTTTGAAGAAATGTTCTCCAAGGACAAGTAACCGCACACCACACAGATAAGAAAATCTTGTTCTGTCAATTCTAACTGATAAACTAAAATTTCTGTGTGGTATAAATACAACTGGGCTTGGGTTCTTTTATATTTATGTCGAAAGTACTTAGCACAGTATAGATGATGTCATTTTTGTTCTTATCTTAATTTGCATCCAATTTAATGTTTACTTCTTTAGATACAGGCCTGGGATTTAGCTCACTTGGGTCGAGTGCTGCTTTGCAGCCTCTGAGGTACCAGGTTCGATTCCCAGCACCACAGAAATGGGAGAAGGATGTGACAATCCACTTCCAAAGCAATTCCAAAACAATCAGCAATTGAAAACCCTATGAGGGTCGCTATGAGTTGGACACAACTCGAAAGCACCTAACAGCAACAACTTCTAAGTGTTTTCTCACTGTATAATAAAATGCTAATGCAAATATTGTATTAAGACAAAGTACTTCAAGATAAATGTGTTCATATTTTCCTCCAGAGTCTCCAAATATTCCAGTTCTTGATAACTATGAGTATATGCAATGTTTTCATGTGTAGTAGTATTATGGGTAGATTTTTACATTTTACCAGCTTATGCTCCTATTTTTTCATTTCCAGCACATAATGGATGTCCACTTATACCAACATCATTGACTAAGCAAGCCATATTTTCCTACTGTCTTGAAGTGTGACATTATTATATAAGTTTCCATGCATATACTCATTTATTTAATTTTTGGACTTGCAATTATGTTTTAATAGTCTATATTTTTAATTTTATGTTAAATATAATGACAAATGTTTCCACATCAGTAACAATATAGTAACTTCTAGTATTTTCTTTATGATCTTTATGTTTACTAAGAGGTATTTCTCATAGACACAAAAATAGAGTGGAAAGTAAAACAAAAACCATGAATCCATAGCCCACATACATTTTTCAATCTTATAGTTTCCATGACTATCCTTTTTCTCTCATCCTACTATCTAGTTGATTAATTGTATATTGCTACTTCATTTTCAACCCTTTGGCAAGTTACTAATTCTATTTATATTGTTTACTGAGAAAATATAACATTTTCATCTACATACTTCACTTCCCTCACATACCTATCAGCTTGTCATGCTGTGGGGACTTGTGTGTTGTTCTGATGCTAAAATCTATGGCACTGATATTTCAGACACAAACAGGGATACCCCTGATGGACAGGTGTCAGCTGAGCTTCCAGACAAAGACAGACTACGGAAAATGACCTGGCAGTCCACTCTGAAAAAATTAGCTATTGAAAACTCTATGAATACCAGAGAAGCATTGTCAAATAATGTTGTGGTTAGATGACATCGAATCAGGTCCAACTCATAGTAAACCTGTATACAACAGAATGAAACACTCCACTTTTTTATGTTTAAGCTCATTGATGCAGACACTGTGTCTATCCATCTAGTCGAGGGTCTTCCTTTTTTTCACTGACCTGTCAGTCTCCCAATCATGATGTCTGTCCTTCTCCAGGGATTGGTTCCTCCTCACAACATGTCCAAAATATATCAGACTCAGTCTAGCCATTTTTACTTTCAAGGAGTACTCTGGTTCCACTTCTTCTAGGACAGCTCTGTTGGATCTTTTGGCAGGCCATGGTATATTCAATGTTTGTCTCCAGGACCATAATTCAAAAGCATCAATTCCCCTGTCTCCCTTATTCTGGCTTTCACAACTGTCAAATGTAGTTCTGGAAAATGAGCCCCACAGGCTGAAAGGCATGCAAGAAACCACTGGGGAAATATTACCTCCTCAAGGTAGTGTTCTCCTTAATGATGGGAATGGAGTAAAGGCCCTGTAACCTCTTTTTACTGATGTGGATCTATTCAAAATGAGAAGAAACATACTGGTTGCAATATTGGTCTCAAACATAAAAAGACTGTATGCATGTAAGGGTTGGGTAGAGTTTTGTTCCTTTGTACATGGGGTCACTTTGAGTCAGATGTGACTCAATGACACCAAAAAAAAAAAAAACAAATACTTGAATTGAAATCTGAAGTTCATTACATTCACCATCCATTGCTGAACAACTCAGGAATATTAGAACTCTTCAACATTCACCTTATTCTCCCCATCTTCCATGTTATGTCATTATAGGGTTTTAAATCTATTTGTTTTTTAGTTCAGTACCCTTAGTTAACCTTTTATTAATTTGTTTTAAATGAAAATACTTAGAGTTTATTGATATATTTTCCTCCCTTTTGGTTTTTGTTTCCCTCTTGAATACTGGTAATACTTAAGAAGTTCTGGTAAGGAGTCCCTGTTGTTGTTATTGTTAGGTCCCCTCCAGTCGGTATCCTATTCATAGTGACCCTACATACAACAGGTGACACACAACTGCCAGTGCCTCTCTGCTGTTCATAGGGTTTTCAATGGCAGATTGAATTTTGGGAGTGGGTTGTGGGTCCGTCTCCCAAGGCTACAGCACTGGGTGTTCCCAGGCGGTCTCCCATCCAAGTACTAACCAGGCACAACCCTGCTTAGCTTCTGAAATATGATGGGATCTGATGCCATAGGGCTATTGCTGCAGGCAAGGAGTCCCTAGAAATAGTAAAACCTCTTTTTCAGAAAACATTCTTTTATATATGATTACCTCTGAAAGATAATTTGAATTAACTGAGTCTTGTGCTCATTGTTATTTTCCATCGGGGATTTCTAGCACTATATGGTCAAACATACTTGCAATGCAGAACTTTTCCTTAATTGTCTCCTCTGCCTTCTTCTCTCTTTCATCAAATATGCTTGTGATTTGCTCCTTCAATTTATTCCAAGTTTGCTCTAGTCTCTCATTCTGAGAGAGGCTTTCTGTAGGCCCAGCAGGCTTCACCGGTCCTTATGTTATCAGGGTAATTTATCCTTTATTTTTATCGGGCATTAAACACATATTGCCTCCTTTTCTCATTGGAAGGCTAGAGTCTTGAGAAGAAGCATTTTGTTTCTTTGGGTTCCAGTGCATAAAACAGAGACTAATGTATGGTAGGCACTCAAAATATGATTGTTGAAAGAATTTGTGAAATATATTTTAGTGTGGATATTGTATAATAATTTCTTCTAAAACAGTGTTTATCAATCTTGGATGAGAATTAGAATCACTCTAGGAGCATTACAATTATACTTATATCATCCTTAGGTTTCAATTTTAATTGCACTAATATAGGGGTATTGTGTCAGAGTTTTAAAAAATCTATTCAGGAAATTTTACTATGAACTTAGGGCTGAGTACCCTTATATCTCTTTCAATTTTCTTCTGTAAATGGTATGATATAATTAATTAGATTTTGATTTATCAAGTTGAAAGAGCATTCTTTTATAGTTTTTCCAGTCTACACCAGGAAACATCTAGAATAACTGAATTATTTCCAACATCGGGACACCTTGTGCATTTCCCCTCTTCTTTCCCTCACATTGACAAATGAAAATCTTCAGAAGACCTATTTTCTTCTCCATACATCCACCCATGGCTAGACACACCTGGTGGTTTTACAAGGATATTGTGTTTGCCATTTAACTCCCCATACCCTCTACAATGCTTTGCATTTTTGCTACTAATTCAACATGTTTAATTCTGTGTTTTAGATATATTATTGTATGTATGACAAACATATTTGATGATTTACTCAAAAACTATTTGATAGTTCCCTCTTGTTAGAACTTTTTATTGAGGGGCAAAAATACCTAGTGGATAAATCCTTGACAACCTAAGACAACCATAATCATATTCCCTTTCAGTATGAATTCTACTATGAATGGACATATAATTTTGTTTAATGAGTAATTAGAAGACAACTATTATTATTTTTGTAATAAAGATATCTCCCTGATAAAAATGAGGTGCACTAGTAACATCTCCAATATCTTCCTGCAACCTCCTTGTTTTGTGAGAATGTCATACCTGGTATTATAGCAGCAATCTCCTGACCATGACATGATGACATGATTAAAATGACAAGCAGAAAAAAGTGCCAACAAATCTGAAACCAGCAACAGCAACAATAACAATCACCACTACAAGAGAAACGTGAGAAACTTACTTCTGGAATTCTGGTAAAGTAAATAATAAATATTTATTCTACAATTATTCAGAACTTTAGTTGCTTGCAAATTAACACAACAGAATGACACACAAGCTTTGCTTCAGTTTCACAAGCTATTGTTTAACATTTTTTCAAACTATTGATCACAATATCTTCAACTTAAATTTAACTGTATATTGCAATATGTGTCACTGAATTCTGGTTATATTTCTTATTCTTTTCTTTCATGTTGAGATTAGAGTTTTATTATTATTATTATTATTATTATTATTATTATTATTTATATTATTTTGAAGTACCAAAAGTTTAAGCCCAGGGCCTCCCACATACTTTGCAAGTGCGCCACCACTGAGCTGCACCTTCAGTCCAATTTTATTTTTTATCTCTAGACAGAGTCTTGCTAAGTTACCCAGGCTGCCCATGGCCTCAAACTCAATTCTCCAAAGTAGCTGAGGTCACAGGTCTTTGCCACCTCACCAATCTAGGGGGTTCTTTCTTTCTTTCTTTCTTTCTTTCTTTCTTTCTTTTTTAACCACATCAATAAAACATACTTTTATTCTTTGCTTATGTGACTAGCACCTATACCATTGTGACATCTAATCCCGTCTAATCAGAAGCTAACCAGGGTCAGGCCTGTTTAATATTTGGATGGCAGACTGCCTGGGAACACCAAGTGCTACAGGCTTGGGACAGGGACCAGACAACCCACTCCTAAAAACAATCAGCCATTGAAAGCCCTATGAATAGCAGAGAAGCACTAACAATACTGTTTCATCTGTTGTATGTTGGGTCACTATGAGTCGGACACTGACTCCATAGCACCTAACAACATATGTGACTATAACTTTCTTTTTCTTTAACATTGGAGTATTATAATTTTTGTGTTGTTATTGTTGTTGGTTGGTTTGTTGGTTTTGAAATACTGGTGGTTGATCCCAGAGCTTTGTGCATGTTAGGCAAACATTCACATCATGCTTCTAGCCCCTTTTATATTTTGAAACAAGGTCTCACTAAATTGGACAGGCTGCTCTGGCCTTAATCTTAGGATATTCCTGCCTCATTCTACCAAGTTGTTGTGATTACAGCCCTGTGCCACTGTATAACATTCTTGCTTACAAATCTATAAATTTATTTCATTGTCTTTTGCCTGTCAATATTTCAGATTTAAAGCCCATGCTATTCTGGTTCTCTTCGCCTTGCCTTGCCTCTCTCTATATCAGGAAATACATAAGATTTCTTTTATCTCTCAGAAATTTTAAAGGCACATGCAGTGGGGCTCAGGATTTTTTTGGGGGGTAGAACCTATCTCCAACTGTTTCTTTTTGTTCTAGATTTTTAAACATTTTTGCATACAATATTCTCAATTTATCTTTCAAGACTCTTAACTTCTATCCTATTGGAATATTGCTCAGTGCAATGATACATTTCTGATCATCTACTTGTTATTTGACAATAATATCCTAAAAGTCACTTTCATTTTTTTGACAACACTTGGGAGCTGAACTCAGGCCTCCATATAATTTGCAAGCACTCTACCACTAAGCTGCACACCCAGTCCATTTTTTATTTTTTATCTTGAGACAGAGTCTCACAAAATTATAGTAGCTGCCTCTGTCCTTGAACTTGCAATCTTCTACTTTCTGCCTCCTGAGTTGCTAGTATAATAGTCAGGTACCACTGTGCCTGGCATGAAAATCACTTTTTAACGTTAATATTTTAGTGATCTACTTGAAAACTTTATATTACTGCTCTTTGTGGTAAAGTTTTACTTGAATCTTAATAAACAGGTTTCAATGAAGTCACGTGTTACAAGTTCAAATGTGGCTTTTATTAATTTAATTTTTTTCTGATCAAATTTCTTCTGCTTATTAATGAGTTCATTCATCACTGCCTGGTCATTGTTTCTCCAGGCCAAACTACTGTATCATTGAATATCTAGTGGTAGAAAAGAGGAGTGGTTGATTTCTTGTATTCCAGTGGTATATACTTCAACAAATCTTTTATTTTCTACTGAGGAATATGATCATAGTTCTCTGCGCCTAGGTTTCAGTAGGTATTAACAGTAGCTCACTCCCAGGCCCAAAAAGGTCAATTACAGCCCACAAAGACTCAGGAGCACATTAAAGGTCACATTTCCCCAAGCAAGTTGTAGGACTCCAAGGGTAAGTAACACAGAACCTGTAACTAATTCATTAGCTTATACCCTATAGTTTATAGTGTGTAGATGCCCCTTCTATCTCAAAGCAATGTATTTTTATCTACTTCATCATCGCCTTAAGAAATAAGGCCTGAAACACACTGTCTAGGAGGGAGACGCCTTTCATTTCCCATTTCTTGGCCAAGTAGCAGAACACACCATTGCTCACATTCTGTTTGCTCTTCTTAATTTTGGCTTTAACTTTTTAAATTTTAACTTTTTTAAGAGAAAAGAAGCAGTGTGGGTGCCCTACTCTGCTTCCTTCTTCCATGTTTCATACAGAAAATGCACAAAAGTTGATTCCTTTATTACTTACAGGCTGAATGTTCAGCCCAAAAGAGCTGAGGCAGTGTGTTTCACTAGCAAAGACACCAGAAAGCAGTATCACTCTTATCCCATGATGCTCTGTGATGAGTGATCTGCAGAATGGATAAAAGCAAAGTAGCAAAAAGCTGTGTGGCATTTAGTTTTATTACTGTAAATGATATCATGTGTTTGCATTTGCTTTAAAGTTGATCAGTTGTAACAAGAGACAGTGTTGACAGATGCTGAGAAAGTGTTAACCTTTCCTTTTATCTTTCTTACTTATGTATATCTTATACCATAAGGCTTCTTGGATAGTTTTATTAGCTGATAGATGAAATGCTGTAGAAAATACCCACACAAAGGATTCCATTGTCAGAAATAATTGTCTGTAACTGTATAAATGATATATTCAAACGCTTGGCTCATGTATGGCAACACCAGACACATTAGCTAAATAAAATGGTTTTGTATAAAAGTACATTGTTAAAAGAAAATTAATTTGGTTTGAATGCATATTCAATTTATATTAACTAATTGATTCCATATATATATATATATATATATATTTTTTTTTTTAGTTTATACTATATGTGAAAACTTATTTTAAAGAAATCTAACTCAGCTGGTTTATGTGAATTTAGATTGCAGTTTTAAAAAACACTGGGCATGAAAGCTATTTTAAAAGATTCCATTATCATTTTGTTTCCTACATATTTATTAAACTAAATGAGTTTCATATAGAGCAAACATTTGTAGGCCTTCCTTCAAAGAGATCAGAGAATTTTGTTTTATCCTATAAGGCTAGTGGAATATTTTTCCTATATAAAGACACATCCATCTCAGCATTTAAAATTTGTTTTTTACTGAATAAAATAATATCAACTTTTACAAATATTAAAATGGCACTAGTCAATTCCTGTCATAGTTGCCTGGCAATCCTGCTTCTGATGCCAGATATCTGTGAGACATAAGAGATTAATTATTTGGTCATTATAGCAAGATAAAACTGAAGGACATTCCTAACTTGCAGGTATATTTCATTTTTTTCATTCCTTTTTCTCTCTCTTAGTGTCAGGTAGGTCTGTGATGGGGAACACAATGAAGACAAGAAGCTATTGTCTAACAGAAGCTTTACAAAAACATATAAGTCAATAGAAAGACAGAGAATGAGGCAGGCCCTAGAAAGGTCCATAGCTACATCAAGAACTAGAGAAAAATCTGGGTACTGTGGCCCATGCCTGTAATCCCAGCAACTAGGAGTGCTGAGGCAGGAGGATTGCAGATTCGAGGCTAGAAGCAGTCTGTGTGAATTAACAAGACCCTGTCTCATAATAAAAACAAGTACAAATTGGGTTGGAGGTACAGCTCAGTGGTAGACTGCTGGGAAGCATGTGTGAGACTAAGGATTCAATACCCTAGTTCCGCAAACAAACAAGCATGCAAACAAAATAGTGAGAGAAGTCAGATTAACAACTAAGGTCCCCTTGTCTTAGTTAAATTGAAACAAGTAGTCCAATGAAAACAAAAATAACTAAGTAAATAAAACCACCCCAAAGGTTAAATGCACAGCCAGTTTTATCAAGGCAAACCAAAAGTAACACACACCAGAAAAGACAGAAGGTATCTGGAGGCTCTACTACCTGAAAGTCCTTTGAGCCTCTGTGCTCCACTTCCCCAGAACTCTATTCTTGAACAAAGAACAAAAATATAGGGAGATATTGATCATTTATGTCAAGAGATTAAGTTATCCAAATGGATTTTGCATTAAACCAGATTTATTTTAGCTCACTACCTAACTGGAGATAGGGTTGGGGTTCAGCTCAGTTGGCGGAGTGCTGCTCTGTGCTCTCTGAGGCCTTGGGCTAGATCCCCAGCACTCCCCCAAATGGGAGAAGGATGTGGCAACCCACTCCCAAAACAATCTGAAAATAATCAGCCATTAAAAACTCTGTGAATAGCAGAGAAGCACTGACAATACTGCCAGGGATGGTATAGTGTTAGGGAGAGTTTCATTCTGTTTTATGTAGGGTCCTTATGAGTCTGACCTGACTTGATGGTACCTAATAATACCACCACCTAATTGGAGAAGAAATCTGGAGAATTAATATAGATTGACCATATATACTGGTATAGTTAATTTGGTATAGCAACTAGGCTTACATTTACTATCTTAACATCAATTCTGGTATTTCAATTGTCTCATGGAAATATCTTTTGATAAGTGTTACTCTTATTCATAATTGCATCAAAATAAACTGGGAGTTCCTCCTATGGTATCACCTCATAGCATGTTAGATGCATGGGCAATGAATGGAATTCTTACTTTACACAGTTAAAACCTAATAATACCACTTTTCTAAGTGACATTTCCAGAAGGCTTATAGCTGAAACTCAACTTTTGGGGAGGATAGAGTGTGCACTCTTTGTTGATAAAATAGTGTGCTTGGTGACTTCCTCCTTCTGGTACTGGGTCATTGTAGGAGAAACATTTGATTCTACTCCCTTAAGGGGTGCTGAACTACATGGGTTGTTCCTTGGATCCTGTAGCAACCTGAGAATTTCAGAGATCTGCGAGTCTATTAGTCTTGGGGTCACTGGAAAGGCATGAACATGTGTAATATGCTCAGGAGATACAGGTTGATCTGTCTAGCAATAGAGAAAGAATGTAATTTATCAGTTACCATGTGGCACAAATCTACCATTATTTATCTTCTAACTTGGTAATTTTTAAATATGCAATAATCATTTTGTAGCATGATAGTACACAAAGGTGTATGTTTCACCAAAAATTAAAAGAATTTCATGTCTCAAAAAATCAGTAATAAGCATGTGATTGCATATTTGCTATCATCATTAATATGATGAAAACCTTATGGTATTCTTCATCACTTGATCACACTAAAAGTAGAAGTTTTGTTTTCTTTTGTTTTGTTTTCTTCACTGTACTTAGGAATTGATTGCTAGCCCTCATGCATGCTTTCGAAAGCACTCAACCACTGACCTGTACCCCAACCATTTTTTTACCTTTTCTTTTGAGACAGCTGCCTCTGGTCTCAAACTTATGATCCTCCTTCCTCAGTATCCCCAGTTGTTGGGATACAGGAGTGTGCCACCATGACCAGCTAGAAGTTTCAATATCTACTTTAAAAATAGTTGTTTTTTTTTATTATTATAGGAAGACTATGTTGCATAAGGGGCTAGGATTTAACTCAGTTGGTAGAACACCATTCTGCAGTCTTTGAGGTCCCAGATTCGATTCCCAGAACCGCAAAAAAAAAAAAAAAAAAAGAGAAGGATGTGGCAATCCACTCAATCAGCCACTGAAAACTCTATGAGAGTCGCTATGAGTCAGTCACGATTTGATGACACCTAACAACAACAACATGTTGCATAAATATTCTGATAACAAAGTATTTTAATTTAGATTAAATGACTGTTTTAATCTACAAATGTTTTCCTAATTTGATTTCTAGTTTTTCTGTGCACTTAAAAATAATAAATGAATTACTATTTATATTGGATTTTATAACCAATATGATTTTATAGCTTTCTCAAACAATTCAATAACACCAGTTTTATATCAGTGTCATCTACAGTTAAAAGTAGATATTTAGGCCTGGTGAGGTGGAGCATGCTTGTAATCCCAGACACTCGGGAGGCGGAGGCAGGAGGATAGCAAGTTTGAGATCAGAGGCAGTCTGTGTAATTTATTGAGATCCTGTCTCACAAAGTAAAAAAAAAAAAAAAAAAAAAAAAAAAAAAAAAAAAAAAAAAAAAAAGAAAAAAAAAACATGGACTGGGGTGTAGCTCAGTAATACAGTACTTACAAAGCATGCAAGTGCAAGGCCCTGGGTCAACCTCCACTACCACAGACCAAAAAAAGGTATTTAAAGTATGGTTTGCTTTCCACATTCATTTCTTAGACTCAAAGTGAAACATTTTGGAATTAATTGTGTCAAAAATGAAATATCTGATGCTTTCATGCATGCTATTTTACATAGAATTAAATATTTCAGCATTGAGGATTTTTGTTTTATGGTAATAATATGAATAAGAAATATGACTCATAGTATCATAAATAAGCAATGCACTTATTAAATTAAAAATATAAATGGAACTTATTTATAAATGCACCTGATTGTGGTGTATAGGCAACTCATGTTTATACAAAACAGTTATAATATTATACCAAATGAAATAAAATTTATAATTATCCAACATTATGTAGTTTCTTATAGAAATAATACCAATCAGAAAATCTTTTAAGTTGGCAAAGTGCATTTTTTGTTGTCACCATTTAGATTGTATTATTAGATTTGTACATGCTAGATGAATTAATTGTTTTGACCACTAATTATTTTGCAATATAATTTGTATTATATTTAGAAAGGAGTAATCACTCAAACATTATAATCAATGTATGAAAGAAGTGGAGATGAGGGAAATTTTATAGAATGGTTATTGTGAAGTTCTGAAATCTAAAATTCAGTCATTTCAGACATAGATGTAAAATCTGGAAACATACAAGATTGGGTTTTGAGGTAAGTCTAGCGAGAAACAAATTTTATGGCTAATCTTTGGGAAGCCAAAGGCAGCTTGGCTCACATTTGAAAAACAAAGCATTAGGCCATCCTGGCCTTCTAAACTTAAAAAATGCAGCCACACACATTCATGTTCACGTCACAATGACATACCAATCAATTAAAAAATAATCTCTCTCTTTTCCATACTTTCCTATTCTATGATCAAAAATTCTTAGATAATAAGAACTAGAAATCAGCTTCCTTCTCATCTTAGAGTTTTGCATGAAGGACAAACACAGTGCATCACAAAAGTTCCAAAGTCATGATTTCAAAACTGAAGGAATAGCAGGATAGTTAGACTTATTTAATAAATCAGTTTTGGGGAAAAAGCAATTCAACAATCCACAGAAATTCTGGTAGTAATTTTGTTCTTAGGTGTTGTCCACACAGTTGTAACACCTTTCTGTTCTCTCATTATTAGTGTTGATGAATAGACATGTGGTTTTCTTTGTCAATAGATGAACAATAAACTGTATGTAGCTGTCAGCTAAGATTTTATTATACATAATATTATTAACCTTTCAATTTGCTAACCATGGATGATTTTGATTCACAAAGTTTATAGAAAGATAAAAGAGTCTGTAGATCGTGCAGGCCAGTGTGTACCATATCAAGCAGATATGAAAACAAAGAGTACTGAAAGTTAAGTGTAATATGCAATATTTTCTAATTTTTTCCAGACACAGATTTCATCTACATACTCACCTAAATATTTTATGTGGAGCTGCTTTATATACAGGACTTCAGAATTTCAAATGTGAAAGGAAACCTGAAGTCAAAAATCACATATTTTACCATTATACAGGGGAGAAGGATGTGGCAACCCACTCCCAAGGCAATCCCGAAACAATCTGCCATTGAAAACCCTATGAGGGTCACTATGAGTCGGACAGGACTCAATGGCACCTAACAACAACAACAACCATTATACAGAGAAGAAAACAAGTGCCTAAGGATGGTTTACATAAAAGCCCATATTTATTTCACTTTTGTAATATCAATTTTAGATTCAGGATCTACACCTTCCAAATTCCTACCTATTCTTTTTCTATATAACTTAATGTATATTTCTATAATTATTTTTAGCAAATGTGTTGAGGTTGAACAGAACTATCATTTATAAAGGTACTCAAGGTTATGTAAACAATGAGCATTCAATACAATCATTGAGAAATGGTACCTAGTCAACTTTTTTTTTTTTTTTCTTTTTGGCCAATTGTTTAAAGTCTAATTAAAGCCACAGAATAGCTTCCTTTTCCTAGGGTTTAATGAAATGATGAACAGACTGTACCCTTAATTTTAATCATATTACAAGTTATTTGGAATATAGTTTGGCAGACTTTACACATGAAATTTTAGGGAGAAATGATGAGTTAATGATTAAGTTATATGGTAGAGAATATTAATTTCCTCTACTTATTCTTTTGAACCATTATCCTTTGTATTACTGTCCATCAAGTGACCCTCTCTTCCCATAATCTTCCATTAATGACATCCTCACACTACGTCCACTTGCTTCTCTTTACATTTCACACTTTCGACTTAATGATATATTCATTCAACTATCCAAGATAACTTCATTATATTCTTCTAGTCTTTAAAAGGGATTTTCACCCACAACATATTAAATATAAGGATGAAAAGAATGACCTGATATGTACACAAATGCAACAAGTCATTTATCTTTTATGAGACAAAGAACATGGCAAATTCTGTAAATTTGTAGGACCAGAAATGCTAGAACCTATAAATCAGATGGAACACTATTATAGGGTAGAATCCTTTTTAAATGTAGGCAAGGGGATTTGATGCTATTATTCTTGGATCTGAGGACAGCAAAAAAGACTAGTTGAATGAACATCTTCTAAGTCCCTTCTCAGTATTGGGTCATTATTCATTCTTCAGAGGAGTTTAAATTTGATAAAGATCTCTTTGACATCTTGAGGATGTCCCAGGTCCACTGGCAGGAATGTGATCTAAAATCCACCAGTGAATTTTATCCTTGAGCCCCTAAGGTTTAGAGTATGGCAGAAAGAGAATAGCTGAACTGAAAATATCAAAGGACAGTAAAAAATCTTATCTTACTCTTCTAGGAATTATTTCTGTCTTTATTAAACAAGTTTATTCTAAAAATATGTATAATATGGAAGTCAGGAATGAGGAGGATAAGAATGAAACACCTTTTTTTTTCCATCATCAGTGAAGAGAACATGTGTTGCCAACAGCCTTCACCTTTGATACCTAGTCATACTGGTTTAGCGGGAGATTGATTCACAACTGAAGTACATTTTCATATGAGTAACCTATTTTTTTCCACACATTTGTCACATTGTAACTATGAAAGGGAAGCAGGTTTTACTTTTGCTGTCTATGCATTATCACTTTTGTGAGTAGAGGACTAATCATAACAATGCTCTCAATCCATAGCAATTTATTAACAGAAAATTAACTTTAGAGAGAAAAAAAGTACTAATTCTATTACTGGGGTTGTGGCTTAGCTCAGTTGGTAGAGGGCTGCTGTGTACCTTGAGGCCTTGAGTTCAATCTCTCCACCACAAAAATGTGGGAGAAGGACCCAGCAGCCTACTCTTGAAACAATCAGGCACTGAAAATCTTACGAATAGAAGAGAAGCGCTGACACAGTGTCGGGAATGGCACAGTATCGGGTAGTATTTCATCTGTTGTACATAGAACCATTAAGATTTGGATTCGACAGCACCTAAAAATAAAAACAATTCTGTTATTAAATATTTAAGTTTGTAATCTCATTTTCATGTTTAAATGTACATTCACTTCAAATTATATTTTTAATTTTAACACCTGAAAACTATCCTATGTACCTCTGATTTAACAAAAACAATTTAAATTTCACAAGTGATAAAGTGATTTGAAATAAATTGAATCTTGAATGTTCTCTTTTATTCTCATTTTTGTAGAGAAACTACAGTATATAGCATTCTAAATGATTATTTCTAATCTCCTCAAGTAGTAAGCTCATGGAAAAAGAGTTCTAATATTATAGAAACTTTTTGATTAAATATTTCTCATCTGTTACCCAAAGTTTTGAAAATTGGAACTTAATTTCTCATCTGGAGTCATTACACTGCTTTTAAACTGAGTCAAGTTGGCTAATTGAAAATATTATACTTAAATTAAAATTGCACCAATATTGTAATAGTCACCTAAAGCATAATGATTTCACTTAGTTTTAGTATGGTTAAAAATGCAATAGTTTCCATGTAATTTCTACTAAGGAGTAGTATGAATTAAAAGTCATTTGTGAGTGCAATAGCATTATTCTCTTATAATTTTTAAAATACATCCCAATATCTGGAACATAATTGAAAACTGCAGTCCTGAAGTATGTCAAAACAGTTTTAGGCCCTTTCTAAAAGAAAGACAAAATAATCCCCCAAAGAAGTATATTAATTTCCAGTGTCTACATAGTACATGATGCCTCCAACAAAGATGTCAGTATTGGCACTAGCTATTGCCTCTTCTGAAGTATGTGCCAGCAGTTCTGAAAAATTACCCAATTCTGTTCTTATGGTCAAAGGAATGCATTTTCTATTCTAGGAGTGAATCTCAGTATTCCAGGAGAAACTAGGCTTTTCACAATTACCTCCAAAATTCAACATCCAAGTGTGTCAGAATCAAATATAAATGTTATTTGATATTCAAAGTCTTCACAAATACATTATTCCATTAAGTGGGTAGTGTTTTCCATTTTGTAAAAGTTATGCAATGTACACAGTGACTTTGTGATGAAAATAGCAAAATGGTAAAATTTAATGACAGGGAAATTGTACTAATAGGCTTTAGTGAGTATGATTTAACAGAGTTATACAAAGAAATATTTTCATGTTTGGAGAACATTTTGGCCAGCAAGTAATATGAGTGAATGCATTACTAGTCAGTTTCATAGCAATATATTTTAGTTCTCTTCCACATTATGTTTGCTTCCATTATGTCTCGGTTCTTTCTCTAAAAATCATTGTTCAAATTAGTGTTCCCATACTCTTGTTTATAGATATGGAAACTATATCTTAGCAGCATTAGAAATATTTGTGCACATTGATTTGTTAATTCTTATACATTTAAATCATTTATTTACTACTATTTAAAGTTCTTTAAGTTGATACATAGTAACTGTACAGATTTTTGTGGTGCAGTGGGATATTTCTAACCATGTGTACATATATCAAGTCAGTAGAATTAGCATATCCATCCATCAAATATTAATTTGTTTGTGTGTTGGAAACACTGAAAGTCCTCTCCTGTAGCTATTTTGAATATACATGAAATTTTTGGTGCTTTGATTACCTGTGTTCAGAACACAGAACCAGGTACTAAAGAATCCTGACAATTTTCTAAAATCTGGCAAATAGAAGTACAAAGATTATGAACAGAGAAAGACCATCTCAGGTATGTGATGTTAAAACACCTTTACATGTAATGAAAAATGAGTTAACTTGAAGATTCAATTTAGAATAAATATGTTTGAACCACAGCAATTGTTGGAACCCAAAAGAATCTCAGTAGCCTCCATACCACTTTGATGAATCAACCTGAGGCTCTTATGCTAATGGACAGTGAACTGGAGCATTTTGTTCTTTGCTCTTTGGATCCTTTGATCTTACTGTTGCAGTTTAAGGTATCTGGGGACTGAGTTAAGTCCAGTATGGAGTTGCTTCAATAAATGCTAAGAAGAGAAGGTCATTTGTCTTTTTTGACTATTATTACATCTAACCCAGCACTGAGGTCTTTGGTATACAGCAAGAAGTATGAAGAATTCACTGTAACACAGGACTGCTTGAACATGACATGATCTCTTCTGAGTCAATATAAATGGAGTGTTCTACTGTGAAGTTACAGGCGTATCAATAAATTCACCAAGTATTTTATATTAAATCATCGTATCAAATAAATCTTACAATAGAAAAGGCAGTCTCTGTGCTTATAGTAGATAAATTCCCTCTTATTTCCCGTGTTGAGGATTTCTGACAAACAACTGCAATGTTGTAACAATGTGCTTGTCAGATAAACAATACTGAGAAATAAGCAAGTCATATATTTTTAAGTATCAGAATAATTAATCCTTTAATATAATACAGAATTTAATGCATCATAAAGGAAATGATATGGTAATATATTTTAATAAAGAGTATAGTAGTGAGTGTAAAACTCAATTAAGGCCAGGCTCATTAACATTTACTTTCATTTGGGCCTTTATTGCTTGTAACTATACAGTTTCTTAACTTTATCCTCCACTCTCACTCATAATTCTAGCGAGATTTACATCTTCCATGGAAGATGGTAGTTCTTTTTGAAATTTCCACAGATGTATCTTTCATTTAAGAACAAGCATGTATTTATTTTAAAGCTGACATACCCTAATTTAAGAGTACATGAGCTGGTAGGGAATCACATCCTTTCAATTGTGAAGATTCAAGTGATTTGAGATAGTAGAAGGAAAACATAATTTTAATGTTCAGTGCACTGGCATAAGAAACACCTGGAATTTTGGAATACCTTGTACACTAGTGGATATAAGCAAAACCTAAGATTTTTACACATTGGTAAGTAGCCTGGCATTCCCTTGGGACTACTTATTTCAAATGTGGAAGTAGAAAAATATTTGAGAAATAAAGAACTATCATAATGCTGTATGGGTATTTTTAGAAGGATTGCCTTATGTTATGACTCTAGCACTTTTTTAAAGAAAGCTTAATTTTCCAATATTCCATTCTTAAAGAAAAATAATATTGTAGACTTTTATTGAAACATATAATTATAAGAAATGTAAGCATAAAGAAAAGTCCAGGCTGGGGGCATAGCTTAGTTACAGAACACTTGCCTAGGATGTCAGAGGCATGGATTCCATTCACAGCACTGCCAAAAAAGTCCAAAGCTTAACATTACAAAGACAGATCTAAACACTGTCAAAATCTAATAAATGTTCAAATTTTACTCTGCTAGCTGAAAAATTATTTTAGTAGATGTTAGAGATAATGTTGTGGAGGTGATATTTCCTTTGTCCTCAATCCTTTGTCAGCAATCATTTCCTTGAGATGGGTAGGGTTTGAAACCCATTAGTAAGACTTATGTACATCATTAAGAGATTTGATTATTGCATCTATTCATTGTGGATAGGAATGAATGGAGGCAGAATTCAATCTCTTTTGAAATTTCTTATAATAAGGTGGCATGATATGCTAATCATTTTGAAGTTTTATTGATCTTAGTATTTTTTAGATCTGTCAGTTTTGAAGTATAAAAATCAAAAAAGCAGGCTATTCTACACATTTTCTTATACTTCCTTTTACCAGTATCTTGTTTTTGTAATCTACCATTTTATATAAATATAAATCAAATATGTTGTTATTAATCTTTGGATTTTTATGTTTAGTATTTCTACTGAATTTTTCCTCCCATCTGTTCTTCCATTGGAATGGACTTACTATAGTCTCATTATTGTTTGATTTGTTCAAGTAGAAAGACATTTCAAGTCTACTATTTTAATAGTTATATTTAAACTTTTTAATATGAGTTATTTACACAATAAATTTACTGATTAAACAAAAACTTTTAACATGCACACTTCAAAAATACAACAGAACCCTCTTAGTTTGTTCTCATTTTCAATTTATTGTCATAAGTTTCACTTTTCTTACTTAAAACTCCACAAAATTTGTGACTATTTCTTTGTATAAATTTTTGTCAGGAAATGATGTTGAGATTAACATGTTTTGAGCATTTATTCCCCCACCATTATTTCTTTCATGTATATTGTATTTCCTATTCAGTTTTTTTCCTGCTAAATTATTTCCTTTGGTAATTTTTGTTAATAAAAACTGAAATATAAACTTTTTTATGTCTGAAAATACCCATTTAGGTATAAATTTCTACACTAATAATTAAACGGGGCTGGGATTTGGCTCAGTGGGTAGAGCGCTGCGCTGCAGTCTCTGAGGCCCCGAGTTCAATTCCCAGCACCGCAAAAATGGGAGAAGGGCCTGACAATCCACTCCCAAGGCAAAAATGGGAGAAGGGCCTGGCAATCCAATCCCAAGGCAATCCCGAAGCACTCAGCCATTGAAAACCCTATAAGGGTCGATATGAGTCGGATACCGACTCGACGGCACCTAACAACAACAACAATAATTAAACATTTGAGAATATTATTAGTATGTACCATAGCTTCAAGTACTTTGCTGACAACTCTGCAGGAAAGGTTATTATTGCTCTTTTAAAAAGAATCTATATTTGTGGGGTTTCTTGGTACTTTTTTTCTTATAATCTTCATTACAAAGTAAACAGGTATAAGTTCATTACACATGTCTGTATCTATGAATCAATCATTTGAGTTTCAGTGCCTACCTTTATTCTTTTTTCTGTACATTTCAATCTTTAAAGTATCTTTAAGACATTCTCTTTAATTTTAAGTCTTTCAGATATAATTTATTTGAAAATATCCTTTCATGTTTTATCTCTATTCACTACTTCTGGAATTCATATTACTCCTATGTTGTGGTGGTTGTTAGGTGCCCTCGAGTCAATATCCTACTCATAGCGACCCTACATGCAACAGGGGAAACAGTATTGTCAGTGCTTCTCTGCTATTCATAGCGTTTTCGCTGGCAGATTGATTTTTGGGAGTGGATTGCCAGGTTCATCTCCCAAGCCTGCCACACCTGGTGTTCGCAGGTGGTCTCCCATCCAAGTACTAACCAGGCCCAACCCTGCTTAGCTTCTGAGATCTGATGGGATCGGATGCCACAGGGCTACGACTGCATGCTATTACTCCTATGAAAGTACTAAATCTGTCTTAAATGGTAACAGGTTCTATATATATATTACAAGTCCTTATTTATGTGTGCTGTATTTTCATTCTTCCATAAATTTCACTTTTCCTTTGTAATTCTTTCTTCAATTGTGTCTATTCTACCATAGAAACTATCCACATGTTTTTCTTTAATACTGATGAGTTTATTATATGACTTATATTTTTTCTCAGAGTGAATTTCTTTCCTGTATGGATTAATGTTATTTCATTCTTTTTTCAAATATACTTGGTACTGCTTTTCCTGTGTATTTAATTAGTTGACATGATTTTAGACCCTATATTCACAGATGGTACAGCTTGTGACTTCAGCTTCTTGAAATTTTGTTTTCTTCTCATAAAATTAAAAGTCCCACAAACATTTTCCTTATAAAATCTCCCTGGAAAATGGAAAAACATATTTTTAGAATAATTTAATAATAAAGTACTTCTCAGACTTCAGGTGATCTTCCAGGTGATGCTAACTAATAACAAATTCTAATAAATCATATGATTTCTTTAGTTCCCAAAGGAATTTCCAGCCTTGAATTTCCTTTTTAATCATTTGTAGGGGATACTTCTTCTTCTGTTGAAGTAAACCGTATATTATTTGAAAATAATTTGAGAATTCATGTTATCTCAGTGGATCATAGTGATTAGAAGTCTCTTTGAACCTTAAATCTTTGAGTGGGATTAATACATGGTGTACTTTTTGATTTACTCAATATATTTCTTAAATAAAAATACATTTTCAAAAATTTACTTTGTGTTTCTATTATTCAATTTATCTGTTTATGAAAAATGTAACAGTCTACAGCAATAGGAAAATGACAATTTCAAAAATAACATGATGAAATGTTATTGAACTATCAGTGGAATTCATA
>VMDO01028795.1:0-23431 GCA_007922755.1 Pedetes capensis
AAAGAGAAAAACCAACTACATTCAGCTCAGAATAAACACACCTTAAATATAAATCTGCAGAAAGTAACATAATGATAAAAATATATGCTATGGAAATACTACCTAAAAATGTTACTGTAACAATTCAGTAAGAGTAATTTTAATGCAAAAATACCTGTGGTATTCTTGTTGATACAAAAATAATATATCTGGAGGAAGCAAAAATTTTATGTTTGTGTACATGTTTTTACTGGCATCAATAGAAATAACCAAAAAAGATATAAATAAATCCTCAAAGATTAGGCAAATTTTAAAAAACTTCTCTGGTTAAAAAAAGATAATTTGGAAGTCATTAGAATTGGGCAACTTTTAGCCTTTAAATCTTGCATAAGTAAACTGGCATGCAATGAAAACAGTAAACCAAAGCTAGTAATTTTACCAATCAGAAACTGCCACTTTACCTCTACCAAGGGTCTTTCTGGTCTAACAAATCAGATATATTTTCTTTTCATGTTCCTTCGACATGAGCCTGTAAAGTTTCCCTGCCCAGGCTGCTATAGCAGAGCTCTGATCCCTTCTACTTCTGAGTGCTGCCCAACTCATGAATTATTCTTTGCTCAAATAAACTGCACTGAATTTATTTTGTCTGAAGTTTTTCTTTTTACAGGTTTGATGTCAGAAGTGATGATCTGAAGGAGACTGCCAATGGTGACCTCAAGGAGCAATAAGGTGTCGGTCATTCCACAATGATGTTGTGCGTCATCATGGCCCAGAAATAATAGAATCAGCCAACCATGGACTGAAACCTCTGAAACCAGAAGCCAAAGTAAACCTTTCCTCCTTGTAAATCGTTTCTGTCATTGCTTGTCATAGAAGCAAGACACTGACACAATATCATGTTATCTGTGGAAATGAAATTGGATTGTATGAGGTGGAATGGGGAAGAGAGCCATTGTAGAGGTATAAAGAAGGAGAGGATAAACTCAATGGAAACAATACAACTTCATGTGTACATTGAGAAAATAGGGGAATAAAACCCAAATATGCAGTTGAGTTGTACTACATATTGGCCATAAGGCTCTATAAATCTCGTGGGTTGATGAAAGTGTAGCCAGAAGTGATATAATGGTTGCACAATTGGAAAGGCCAATGCTGTGTTACTCTGTACCCCACCATCATTTACTAATAAAGAGAGGAGAAAAAAAGAAATTTGAGTGGACTTAAGATCACTCCCTCCAAATGATTTTTGTTTGCTCATTTGGATGACTGCAGGGTTATTAATAGCCTGAAAACAATTTTAATGTACATGGACTATGCTTTCCTATATCACTCAGCAATTTTACATTTCAGTTCTTTTAAAGATTAGCCTATACTTATAAATTGCCTATGTAAAACACCTGAGCTTGGACCACATCAAAGAAATTTTCTCTTTTCCTCCTCTGTTAATGGATATTTTTGTTTTTTGTCCCATAAGTCCTTGAATTATGGCTTATGTTCTGATTTTATATTTGTAATAGGGTAGGGTGGAGTAGGTTCAGTCCTCAATTCTCCACATGAAGACCTACCCAAAGTTTTGTTTCCCATGCTGTTGATCCAATAAATCCAAACTCCTTTTGTCTGAAGATAGTTAAGATTCTCTCAGGGCTATAGTGGTCATTGCCTGTTTGCATTTTTGTTCTCAGCTTTTCCTTCAGTGTAGTTTCCTAAGGATATTTTCATAAGCTCAGCTACATATTTTTGTCATCTTTTCTAGCTGTTCTGTTGCAGGAGGTGTTTTGTGTATCTAGTTCATTATTCATAGTTCCAGAAATAGACTTCAGATACTTGTAAGTAACAATGCGTAGTGCTTCCAAAGTTATGGTAATGACAGGTACTCTCATTTTCAACTAAAGGAAGCATTAATATTTTTCCTAGAAAGCCATTTATATCTAGAAATTTAAGATGATTTGTACATTTTTCAAAAAACAACTATACATAAAATATATTCCAAGCAATTAATCACATGGTGATAAATGTACCACTAGTAATACCTTTGTAGTTTTATTGTAAAAATGATCACATAAAATCAATGACATTTTAAGCAAAAAATGCACAATATTTTTATTATTTGAATACATAAGTTATATGTTCTTCCCATTATTATTTTCAGTTTGTTTGCTAGAATGACCACATTATATAATTGGTTACTCCGGGGCAAATGTAGTACATGAAAGCACTACAAATAACTTCAAAAACAAGTGGTATTAGGTCCTCTAGATTCCCTGACTATAAAGATAATTAGGGTGGGCCTCTTTATGAAGAGGTGTGTGTGTGTGTGTGTGTGTGTGTGTGTGTGTGTGTGTGTGTGTGTCTTGTATTTTCTGAGTAGTTGTTATTGTCCCTATGTTCTAAGAAAGAGATGTTAGGATATTTTGTATCTCAAAAGTATCAGAGGAAAACTGCTTGAATAGATACCAGGAAGAGAAAATGAGACTCAAAAGAAGAATGAAATAACTTGTATATTGTCAACAAGAAAATAGTCTAAGTTAAACACTCCAGGAAAACATTATTTAAGACTCTTGTAATAAGCATCAAGATAATAACAATACAAAGTTCAGTGTGGTATGATTCTTTACATGCTTGGCTTATTTCATTAAATAATTGTCTTTGAGGTTGTTGCAAATGACAGGATTTCTTTGTATTTTTATGGCTAAACAATATCTCATTGTGCATATATACTGATAGGAAAATCTTGAAAGGTCAGGGTCCACAGACTCAAGAGCGGGCATTCTGACCTGAAAAGGAACAAGTTTATCCAAGGCAAATAAGGAGGGGTAAGGGATGAGAAAGAAGAAGTTGAGCAGCAGTATCACAAAGGAGGGAGATGGGTACTGCTGCATGGAGCCAAATGGATCTGAGGGTTGTAGAGGGCTAATTGGGGCTTTGTCTTAACGTTGGCAGCAAATGTTTCCTTACAACAAGGAGAGGAAGGGGTAAATTTGGGAGTTTGGGATCTCAGAAACATTTGACCTGTCCATATTTGGTCATCAGGTGATCTCTATTTTCTCAGGACTTTGGAATTTTATTGGGGGAAGAGTCCTTTTCCTTTCATGTATCATATTTCTTTTTACTCATTCATACATGAATGAACACTCAGGTAGACTCCATTATCTTGACTAATGCTGTAGCAAACATAAGAATGAAGATATCTCTTGGATATACTAATTTCATTTCCTTTGGAAATATACCTACATGTGGGATCACTGAACCATATGGTAATTCTATTATTTCATTTTTTCTAGGACTCCCATACTGTTTTACATAATTATGGTACTACCTTAACTATATATACAATATATACACACACATATATATACATATATCTGTGTCAATAGATAAATAAAATATTCCCACATGTCTGTCAGCTTGCCATGTTATGTGGGCTTGCATGTTATAGTGATGCTGAAAGTTATGTCTCTGGTATTTCAGAGACCAGCAGGACCACCCATGATAGGTTTCAACTGAGCTTCCAGACTAAGACAGACTAGGGAGAAGGATTTAGCAGCCCACTCCCAAAATAATCAGCCTTTGAAAACTCTACAAATAACAGAGAAACACTGCCAAATATAGTGCCAGAAAATGAGATCCCCAGGCAGGAAGGCATTAAAGAAATAACTGGGAAGGAGTTGCCTTCTCAAAGTAGTATTCTGAGGCCCTGTGTGTTTCTTTGACTGTAGGCTGGGGTTTGGCTCATTTGGTGGAATGTTTCCTCTGCCTATTCTGAGGCCCTGGTTCTATTCACTGTTGTTAGGTGTGGTCCGGTCGGTATCCGATTCATGGCGATCCTACATACAACAGGCGAAACACTAATGTCAGTGCTTCTCTGCCGTTCATAGGGTTTTCAATGGTGGATTGATTTTTGGGAGTGGCTTGCCATGTCCGTCTCCCAAGCCTACAGCACCTGGTGTTCCCAGGTGGTCTCCCATCCAAGTACTAACCAGGTCTGACCCCGCTTAGCTTCTGAGATCTGATGGGATCAGATGCCACAGGGCTATAGCTGCAGGCGTTCTGTTCATAGTAATGCAAAAATGGGAGAAGGATTTGGCAGCCCACTCCCAAAATAATCAGCCATTGAAAACCCTGTGAGTAGCAGAGAAGTTCTGGCATAGTGTCAAGGGGTGTTTTGTTCTGTTGTACATAGGGTCACTATGAGTCAGAGCTGACTTAATGGCTTCTAACAACATTTCTTTGACTGTTATTTTCATCTCTCCTACAGTGTTAGTAAGGAGAATTATTTTCTTTCCTTTTGTTATACCCCTCCCTCTTATTTTGAAGTAGGTCAACAATATCCACAAGCTTTTTTTCCTCAGAAGTTTTTCTGTGTGGCTGTAGTCAATCTTAACAGTCCAATCTCAGATCATGTCAGAAAGAAAAGCCATTTGAAGTATTAATTAATTTATAATAAATTAATATACAAATGAATGGCTGAATTCCTTTTTAAGTTTTCATATTTATTAATATATCATGAACACTGATAGCATTTTGAGATACAAGAAACAGCTTAAAAGAGGGAGAGAAAGTGACTATAATAAGAGAAACTAAACAAAAGAAGGTAGATGGTTTGCACTTTGATTTCAATTTTCTGTTTTTAATATTTTTCACTAGGGACTATCATTTTTTAAGATGTCAACCAGAAAGGTAAATGTCCACCTTCCTTGCTTACTCAGTGTCACAAAACTCACCATTAATCTAATAAACAACAGTTCCCTGGGCTAGAAAACTTATTCAAAATCTTTCTGAGGCAAATATACTATCATGATCATAAATCAGTTTCTTTTGAACTCTGTGTGAACTCAAATTAGCATAAGTATATTGATATAAGCAGTATTTTAACTCCCATGCATGATGTACCTTATCTTGCTATTTTAACTTAATCTTCATTTCATAGAAAACATTTACACCTTCATAGCATTTATCATAATTTTAATCAACATAAATGTGTGTGCTTCTCTCACTTGCTTTGGGGGCTTACTTGTTGTTTCTTTTCTTCTCTCACAGATAAATAAAATGATGAAATTTTCTTATGTACGTTAGAGTTTTTGTTCTCAATGTTATATTTATTATGCTTGTAAATTTTATTCTTTTTTTTAAAAAATGCAGCAATCATTTATTTAAACATTACTGTTTTATCTGAGCCTAAACTTTCAATAGATTACATCATGTGCATGAAAAATAATAAAAATTTCACAGTCCCTGTTTCTAATATGTTGTTGTTGTTGCTAGGTGTTGTCGAGTCAGTATCCAACTCACAGTGACCCTACATACAACAGGAGAAACTCTATTGTCAGTGCTTCTCTGCTGCTCATAGGGTTTTCAATGGCAGATTGGTTTTTGGGAGTGAATTGCCAGGTCCTTCTCCCAGTTTCTAATATACTACTATGTAATTCAGATATAAACTGAAATTAGGAAAAATACATATTCCAACTCTACACAGCACAAATTTTTATAAAATACCACTAGCATAAAACACTATTCTTTGGTTATTTCTGAGATAGCAACATATAATATATGAAGATAAATGGATTCACATCACACACATGTACACATATCCATATCCATATCCATACACATATGCAATGGCTGACCTGATGTGACATTGATTGTTGTTACAACAGTACAAGAAGTTTCTTTTAAAAATAACTTGTTTGCCAGCATGTATATTTTTAAGTATATATGCATGAATATGGATGGTTACATGTATGTAGTATACAAAAATAGGCCCTCATTACTGAGACATGTCTATATTTAATGCAGTATTTGTTTACAATCAATAGTTCTTTTCACTTTCATGTGGATAAAAATATATTCATGAAAATGATGCCATAATTAGCTTAATTGAGGAAGTTTCTATCACATCACTTTTTCTTTGAAATTGAATGGTAATGATTGTCATTTGCCCTTCATTTCTGGGTTCATCCATATTTCCTTTGGAGGTGCAGTAGTAATATTTAAAGCTAACTGGCTTGGCTCCTTAACTGTTCTCTGCTTACCTGGATAGTCCATCATCAGTTTTTAAATCAAACTAAATTAAGCAGAGCACTGGTGAAATTCATCCCTTCTTTTCATTCTCAGCTGTCATACTCATTTTGCATGAAATGCTGACTCTATGTACAGAATTTGCCTCAGTATAAATAATTTTGTTTTTTAAAGCCACATGCCTAGCATTTTAATAGCAACTTAAAGAAAGTTATTGATATAGTCAGAGCTTTTGTATTATGTTATATGTACTTGGAAATTATAAAATTTATAGACTTGACATTTAATAATAATTCTGATTACTGCACATTACAGATGATTAGAAAACATATGTAAAAATCTGAGAGGAAAGTAAGTATTTTCTTATTTTGGGCCTCAGGGATGATAATAAGAGTATATTGACATCATAATTTTTGTTATTGGTATTTTTATAAGACTTGTGCCTTAATATATCTTTATATCTTCCTCTCTTCTATTACAAGTATATTCACATACAGTTTTAAAACTCAAAACACATCTACATTTTTTTAAAAGATGGCAATCATTTCCTCAAAATGGAATAATATAGACATTATTCCAAAAGCCATTTGTTTCACCTAAAAATGTATACTTGTTATACTGAAAGTCTACTAGTTATGAAAGAATTGTATTAAGGAATTGAATACATAAACACATGCAGGTCTAAATAAGCTTATAGTCACTTTATATTGTGTGTTTTTGTGTGCAGTGTATGTTCACACACATGTACATAAGTGATTTTAAGTTAGTAGCATTATACTATATAATTATGTACTGGAATTTTTACAGCAAATATTTTCCTCTAATGTTAACTTGACTGCTTTTCCTCTTGACTCATTCCCTGCTCAACATCCCTACATACCCTAATTGAATATGTATGATGGTAATCTCTCCATGCTATCTCTGTACAAATATACCAACTAATTTCAGGTGAGATGCTGAGATCTATATTGATCATGTACTTTCTGGAAGAGAGACTACCAATATTAAACTTTGCATGGTATTCAGAAGACTGAAGGAAAACAGAGACCACTGTTCTTTGGCTGCACTTATACAAGGACTATGAAAAGATATAGAATGCAGAAGAGCTTTACTCTGAGTTTTTGTGGAATTTGAAGATATGGATTCATAATGATAGTAGCACCTTTTGTCAGTGTATAAATCCCTTACTATCTGTTATAAGCTTGTCCTACCTAGACATCATGGAGTATCATATTTTTAGTATATATATATATATATATATATATATATATATATATATATATATATATATGTTTTTGTTGGGTGCCATCGAGTCATATCTGACTCATTGTTGTTGTTGTTAGGTGCCGTCAAGTCAGTATCCGACTCATAGCGACCCTCATAGGGTTTTCAATGGCTGACTGTTTCGGGATTGCCTTGGGAGTGGATTGCCAGGTCCTTCTCCCATTTTTGTGGTGCTGGGAATTGAACTCAGGGCCTCAGAGACTGCAGCACAGTGCTCTACCAACTGAGCTAAATCCCAGCCCCCCATCTGACTCATAGAGACCCTCATAGTGTTTTCAATGGTTGATTGTTTCGGGATTGCCTCAGGAATGGATTGCCACATCCTTCTCCTACTTTTGCTGTGCTGGGAATTGAACTCAGGACCTCAGAGACTGTGGAGCAGTCCTCTAAAAACTGAGCTAAATCCCAGCCCCTATATATGTCTGTTTTCAATATTTTTCACTAGGGACTATCATTTTTTAAGATGTCAACCAGAAAGGTAAATGTCCACCTTCCTTGCTTACTCAGTGTCACAAAACTCACCATTAATCTAATAAACAACCGTTCGCTGGGCTAGAAAACTTATTCAAAATCTTTCTGAGGAGATATATATATATATATATATATATATATATATATATATATATATATATATATATTTGCTGTTAAGTGCCATTGAATTGAATCTGACTCATACTGACCCTGTGTGTACACACACACACACACACACACACACACACACCCCTCCATACCACCTTGGCATCTGATCCATCTAATCTTGGAAGCACAGCAGGGTCAGGCCTGGTTAGTCTTTGTATGGGAGAACATTTGAGAATACCCAGTGCTATAGGCTTGGGAGAAGGACCCAGCAGCCCACTCACAAAAAAAATCAGCCACTAATAAGCCAGTGAAAATCTGAGAAGCACTAACATAATTCTGGGCATGAAATAGAGTCAGGTAGTGTTTCATCACTTGTACATAGGGTCACTATGTGTCAGACCCAACTTAAGGGCACCTAACAACATTTCTCTCTCTCTCTCTCTCTCTCTCTCTCTCTCTCTCTCTCTCTCTCTGTATGTGTGTGTGTGTGTATATATATATATGTATGTATGTATATATGTATGTATGTATGTATGTATGTATGTATGTGTATATGTATGTGTATGTGTGTGTGTCCTCCCATACATGGATTCAATCATTGCTAGCTTTAGAAAATATTAGCAACATGAGATTAGAGCATAGACATTTCTTCTTATGTTGTTTTTCTCATTCAACTATACCTCACAACACAATGATTCAACTATTAGAGGTTTAATATGAGTTATAGTACAAAGAATAGCTATAATACAGATGTTATTTATTTCTGTAAAAATGTCTTTGGCTTTTCATTCACTTTTTATCACTGCTCAAAAGTAGATATTGAACACTATTGATCATTTATATTTAAACTCTGCTTCTCTTGTGTCTATGAATATACTATATTTCCATTAACAAATATGTTGTATATAGGTTTACATGTACACTTTCACTGTATTTTAATAAGTATTATCATATTATTTTACAAAGTAAAACAACTGAAGTGTCCTTCAACAATAGGTAAGAATGTTCGTGTTCCACATTCCCATCATATATATATATATATATATATATATATATATATATATATGTATCCCATCATCACATATATAATATATATATCTTCAAAGTATAATCATATAATTATTATTTTGAATAGATGAAACATTTTAAATGATTTGATTTGTTAATTTCAAAGATATCTGTTTATATACATATATATATAGATACCCCACATGCATCTGTCCATTTGTCATGCTCTGCGGGCTGGCATGTTGCTGTGATGCTGAAAGTTATGCCACTGGTACTTCAGATACCAACAGGGCCTTTCTGGTAGATAGGTTTCAGCTGAGCTGCCAGACTAAGACAGACTAGGGACAAGGACCCAGATGCCCACATCCAAAACAACAAGCCATTGAAAACCCTATGAATAGCAGAGTAACACTGTCAAATATAGTGCCAGAAGATGAGCTCCCCATGTACCCCAGCAGGAAAGCATTCAAGAAAAAACTGGGGAACTGTTGAGTCCTCAAAGTAGAGTCAACCTTAATGATAGGAATGGAGTAAAACTCTTGTCTCCTCCATGTGCTGATGCGGTATGACTCAAAATGAGAAGAAATATAATGACTGCAACTTTAGGCTAAAACATAAAACAATCATGTGCATAGCACAGTGTTGGGTAGTATTTCATTCTGCTGTACACAGGGTCAGTATGAGTCAGATTCAATTCAATGGCACTTAACAGCAAATATAGATAGAGATGTATACGTATATGTAAATAATATAGTTGGGTAAATAATTATAGTGTTACTTTCTCCAATGGCATTTATTTTAAATGTTTCCTAACAAAATTTATTATCAACTTAGAATTTAAGCTAACAGTTGAAGAAAAGTTACTGCCAAAAATAATTCTCTGATTTTCCCTGTTCTATTTTGGCTAAAAGAAAAGTATTTTGATGGTCTGTTACTGAAATCTAATGCAAAAAGGAAAGTGCTGCAAATTAGTTCTAATTTAAAGGGATTAAAGGAACTGTATTAAATTATTCCAAAGGGTTCAAATCAGAGTTCAGACTCTCAGAATTTCATTAAATCCATTTACACTGAAAATGTGCAGAGAATAATTAAAATCCTACCTTTCTATAGAGAAAAACTGAAAGATGGAACATGCATGTTGATTGGAAAGGTTGGTTAGTTAATTTTGGTTCTCTCTTAACTACTTGAGTTCCAAGTGGGAACAGAGATTCTGAGCTCATGATTATGTAAAAAATAATGCTTTTGAATTCTAAGAGAAAAATATCATTTTCCTATATTTCTAATGAAACATTTTAGTTGACTGTTTCATTATGTGTTTGAGACTTTTTCCACTTTAACAGACAGAAAATTATAGATGCTAAGTCTTGGCCTTTATATATTATTACATTCTAGATTTCAGAGAGCAACATTTCTGACAGAATTATCAGCTGACAAGTTAAATCAATGTAAATTTAAAGATTTTATTAACAGAGTAACAATATAGGAATTTCATATATTCAATCAAGCACTGTTGAAAGAAATTACTTTGCTTTCTAAGGATTTGTTGTTGTTGTTAGGTGCCATCAAGTCGGTATCCGACTCATAGCGACCCTCTGTACAACAGAGGAAACACTATTGTCAGTGCTTCTCTGCTGTGCATAGGGTTTTCAATGGCAGATTGATTTTTGGGAGGGGGTTGCCAGGTCCTTCTCCCAAGCCTACAGCTTCTGGTTTTCCCAGGTGGCCTCCCATCCAGGTACTAACCAGGCCTGACCCTGCTTAGCTTCCGAGATCTGATGGGATCGGATGCCACAGGGCTATGGCTGCAGGCGCTTTCTAAGGATACACCTTTCATTTGTAGCTAGTTTCATTGGTTAGTGCATGTAGTCATTTCATTAGTTAGTACATAAAAAATAACTATAGAAATCTTTTCCCAAGTATACTAGTCAAGAGTTTATATTTAAAAGTAAAAGAAACCATTGTAGTCAACTTAAGCAGAAAATAAATATATTAAGGATGTTAGATAATGTGGAAGATCATGCTGGCACAGGGAATCAGTTTTGTAATGTAGAGTCAGGAATTATGTGCAAATAGCAATAAAGGGTACATCTCCACTCCTCTGCCTCTCCAAATTGCTGCCTTTCTGACCTCCTCTTCACCTTCACATGAATGTCATAGGCAATACATCCTCCTTCACAGAGCTCCTGTTCAAACTGAGATCTCTACTCTTCTGACTGGATAAACAGAAGACATATATCTGTGCCATAACAATGATCTGGGAGAGCAAATGCCCACCTCCCTCTTGAGGTGAGATCCACAGGTGAAAAAAATCTTAAATATATAAAGGGTATTCCAATAATGAAAGAATTAGCCATATCACTCGCAATAAAAAAGTAGAACTTCAGCCTTAACCAAGTACATATTGTCTTTTATTCTTCATAATACATGTGAACCAGCAGACTAGATAATTATTCAGTACTTGAAAAGAGAGTATGTGTAAACTAATACAGGCATACAAAGCCATTCAAAACATTATATATATATATATATATATATATATATATATATATATATATATATTCAACTTCTTCCCCCCATGCACATTACTTTGTATAAAATATTGGTGTGAAAGAGCACTAAAATATTGTTATTCATTCTTTGGCATATTTGCATTTTGGCATAATATTTATGGGAATGAAGGTGGATTAAATTGTTCTGTGCTCCAAATCTGATTGGGTCATTTACTACATCTATGACATTGGGAAAATTACCTAATCACTCTTAATCTCAGTTTTGTGAGATGCAAATTAGCCTAATAACGCTTGCTCTACTACCATTTATACTTAAAGACACATTACAAAGAAAATAATTTAGCACAATGTCTTCCTGTTGTTGCTAGGTGCTGTCAAGTCAGGTCCTACTCATAGTGACTCTATGTACAACAAAATGAAATACTCCCAGACACTGTGCTATGCCAGGCACTATGTCAGCGTTTCTCTGCTATTTATAGAGTTTTAAGTGACAAATTGACTCTGGATTGTTTTGGAATGGACTGCAATGAACTTCTCCTGCTTTTGCGGTGCTGGGAATGGAATCCAGGGCCTCAGAGTGTGCAGAGTGGCACACTACCAACTGAGCTAAACTCCAACCCAATGCCTTGCTTACTTTCTGTTGTTAGTTGCCATGGGGTTGGGTCTGACGCATAGCAACCTTATGCACAACAGAACAAAACACTCCCCAATTCTCAGCCTGGCACAAAATCTTATTTATGTTTAAACCTATTCTTGAAGTCAGTGTGCCAATCAAACTAGTTAAGAGTCTTACTTTTTTCGTTGACCTGCCACTGTCCCAAACAGGATGTCTTTCTCCAGGGATTGGTCCCTCATGACTACAAGTCAAATATACTTAAGACACAGTCTAGCCATCCTTGTTTCCAAGGAGAACTCTAGTTGTACTTCGTCTAGGAAAGATATGTTGGTTCTTTTAGCAGTTCATGGTATTTTCAATATTTGTTTTCAACACTATG
The DNA here is from genome assembly GCA_007922755.1 of Pedetes capensis. NCBI lineage: Eukaryota > Metazoa > Chordata > Mammalia > Rodentia > Pedetidae > Pedetes > Pedetes capensis. The sequence goes on from VMDO01028795.1 coordinate 12,371, forward strand.
ATTCAATAGCCTTAGCTCTTTTCTTCTCTCCCTTATTCAATGTCCAGCTTTCACAACCATATGGTGCAATTGAAAATACCATGGCATAAGTCAAGCCCACTTTCTTCTTCAGTGTGATATCTTTACTTTTCAACGCTTTAAAGAGGTCTTTTGCAACAGCTTTTCCCAATGTAATGTCTTTTGATATCTTGAGTGCTGAATCCATAAGTGTTGATTGTAGAACCAAGTAACGCCTCAAACTTTCCTCCATTTATCATGAAGTTGTTTAAGGACCCAGTTGTAAGGATTTTTGTTTTGTTGATGTTGAGTCACAATCCATACTGAAGGCTGTGTTCTTTGACCTTCATCAATAAATGTTTCAAATCCTCTTCAAGTTCAGCAAGCAGAGTTGTGTTATCCAAATCACACAGGTTGTTAATGAGCATTCCTCCAATGATAATGCAGAATTTTTCATCATAAAGTCCAGTTTCTCTCCTTTGCAAAGCAAAAAGCTCCAGGAACTAATGGAATACCAATAGAGATGTTTCAGCCAGCATGTGCAGCACTGGAGGCACTATTCTTGTTTATGCCAAGAAATTTAGAAAACAGCTATCTGACCAACTTACTGGAAAAGATCCATATTTGTTCCAGGAAAGGGGATTCAACCAAATGTGGAAACTATCAAATATTAATATTACACATAAGTAAAATTTTGCTAAAGATCATTCAAAAGCAACTGCAAAAGTGTATAGACAGGGAATTGGTGAAAAATCAAGATGGATTCAGAAGAGGGCGTGGAATCAAGGACATCACTGATGATGTTGGATATTGGCCAAAAGTAGAGAATACCAAAAAGATGTCTATCTATGTTTTATTGACTATGCAAAGGCATTTGAGTTTGTGGATCATGATAAATTATGGATAACACTGCAATGAATGGGAATACCAGAGCACCTAATTGTACTCATGAAAAATCTGTACATGGATCAGGAGGAAGTTTTTCAAACAAAACAAGGAAACACTGCTTGGTTTAAAGTAGAGAAAAGTCTGCATCAGGGCTATATCCTTTCATTTTATGTCTTCAATTTCTGTGCCTTCCTTACTAGGCATCAATAAACTCGGACCGGACCAGCTAGAGAAACAAGGAACCAAAATTGCAAACTAATGGTAAGCTTATGATTAAGGCAACAGCAAATGTAATTAGTGAGTTCAAAATGTGCTTGATTGATCTTTCTACAAGATGTCAGAGTGCACTAAGGGTTTCAGTCTTCCCTCATGTAGGTTTTTTTCTTTTGGAAAATGCAAAAAACTTCAGTGGCATACAATATGATTTTATAGGTTTCGGCCAACCATGATAATCTTGTAGAACTATCTTTTCCAATAAGTATGTCTCCGTTGCTCCGTCTTCTGTCTCTATCTTTTCCTTCTCTCTTTTGAAATACACACACACACACACACACACACACACACACACACACACCATGTATCTTACTGAATCTGCTTCCTAATGGAACCCTAAATGATATTGAATTTGGTACTGAAAGGGTTGTAAAGGAATTGAATCTCAAGGAAGAGTTTTTTGAATTGGCTATGGGGTTTTTAGATATGTACTCCAGTGTGATTAGATTTAAAACACTAATGACTACTTCCAGTGATATTCTACAGCATGATGTAGTAACAGAGATATGCAAAATTTTACCACCATCAGATATTTCTAATTCCATACTCATAAAATGAAAAATTTTAAGTGACATATATTTACAACTTATAACATTTTAGTTAAACTAAAACACTGAATGAGATTGATTAGATGTTCCTAACTGCACTGGAAAAAGTGGAGAAAGAACTGAATACCTCATGGTCTAGCTGCACATAAGTTATGTGAAAATTTCTATGTCTACCCTGAAATAAACCAATAAGCGCTGTAGCCACAAGGCTAATACCTCTGAAAATCAAACCTACGACCTGAACTTTCCAGGGGCTGGGTTATAAAATAACTTGACTTTACAACAATACAACATTTATTCTATTAAATTAAGGATATTAGACAAAAAGAAAAGAATTCTGAAAATTAGAATTTGGAAATATGGAATGATTCCAAGTAAATTGGAAAAAATGAAAACCCAAAACTCCTGAGCATTCTTTACCAGTAGACACAGACCTTCTATTCTTCTTGGTCAGGATATTAACATGACATTTCCTATAGGAACTATAATAGTCTCCATAGTTTGCTTAAAAAGCACTCTGATTTTCCATCAGGACTCACCTCCACCACCCTCTTTGCTTCTAGATCTATCATTACACTCAAGCACCAGTCCTGGAATGTCCCAGAGAGAGAAATAGAAAGTGTGACCAATAAGATGCTATTCTATACACCAAGAGAACTGATTGCATGAGTTTTCCAAGTTACAGAAACATAACCCTGGGTAATATATGTAAGAATGAATATCAAAGATGTGGAATAAATGAGGGAAAGAACATAAAGTTGAATAAAATTGAATATATTGCTATAAACCAAGTAGGGCAAGATTTGAAACTCAATGTTTTAGTTGAAGGGATTGGACAGATTTTAACCATTTGATTGGTTAGCTAAAATGAAGACCAAAAGGTAACCTACATTAAATGAATTTGGAATACCAAAACTGCTTTAGTATACTGCAAAGTAAGTTATCTAAAGGATTAACATTTGGTATGTTAGAAGGATTTATCATGTAAGGCATACTCATTCATTCTGGAACATAATTTTCACCACATCTATAAGAAATAAATTTGTGAAGGGAGCCCTACAATTCTTCAAGAGTTCTTTGGTCTCTCTTCTCTGTATGCGAAAAATTGAAGTGGAAAGTACTGCCACTGAATCAAGATCCCTAATGCAATAGGAATATTGGAGGCTAGGATAACAGGTATCTAATGATGGTAATTACCAAAGGTAAGAATGTTGCCGTCACTGTAATTGAAGGAGGAATCAAAATGACAATCAGGATACTCTGACATAAAAAGACCTGACATTATCTAGTTGATCATAGTATCATGAGAAACAAAATGAATGGGCAGTCTACTAAAACCTCACTTGATCTTCATGTGAGGAAGAATTCAAGGTAAATACAAGTATGATCTGAATCACATAAACAAAGCATCACATTCCTCAGTGAAATCTCTGAACTTGAGTCACCTTTGTGATCCAAAACCCTCTTGAATTGAGGAAGTACATTATCAAAACATTTTGTTATTAATCTTTCTCTAGGCTACTCCAAAGAGACCTGTGGGCAGGAACTGTGCATGGGAGAAAAGGAAATAATTAGACTTTGAGGAGGATTATTATACAAAGGCTGTGGAAGCATCACTAATACCAGAAGCCCCAAATGTCACTGTGGATGACCAGCGAAAGTAGGGACATATGGAGGTCAAGTGGTCAGCTGACCATTAGCTCAGTTTGTGTTCACAATGCATCCAGTAGTTACCCAAATTTATCCTGTAGTTATTTCCCCTGTCTGGTTTGGGAATATATAGGATTAAATTATAATTGATTCTTGCCAAAGAGACTTAAGTATATTTCCTAAAGCATAAAGGGGTAACAAATTAAAAGGCCAATATTAACAGTCAAGTAGTGAATGGCCAGCCACTGTACAAACATCTCAAGTTAAATTTCTTGGTAGAGCCTAGAATTTATAAAACTGAAGATTTGCTAAAATGTTGACATCTGGACATCAAAATTGTATAGCTACCAGAGCTAATGACTTGAAAAGGGAGAGAATCCCTTTCTTCTTTTAACATTGATTATGTGTTTTCTAGTCAAAGGAAATGTGCTCATGAAATTTTAAACAATGTCCACTTAGAGTTTCCTTTATTAAATGATAATTGGATTTAAAATATGTTCACAACTAGTATCTGGGTTTAATGCAGGACAAGAACTGATTATCACTAATGAGTATCAGATTCCATAAGTGTGTAGCAAACCATGCTTGAATATTGCTTCTGGGAACATTTATGAGAAGATTAAATGTAGACAACAGTGACAGTAGCCATAAATACAGTAGCAAAACATGATTAAACATATTGAGTAAATAAAGAACAAAATAAAAATTCTAAAATGTATTAAAGTTGCCACATGTCAGCAATTGACATTCATGCTACGTTTCCATCCCTCACACACATATGTATCTAATGCTTATATAAACATTGCTATAGCTTAATAGGAAATATGCCTATGAAAATATAGGAAACCTTCAATGGCTAAGGTGGAAATCTTTTTTCTTTTTATATGAGGGCTGAACCCTCAGAGTCTCATGCCTGCTACACAGTGTTCTACCACTGAGCTGCACCCCCAGTCTGGTTTTTTTTTTTTTTTTCAGACAGGTTCTCACCCAGACCTTCAGGCTGCTTCTGGCCTCAAACTCTCAATCTTCCTGCCTCAGCCTCTTGAGTTGCTAGGATTACAGGCATGCACCATAGTGTCCAGCTAAAGTGAAAGTTTTATAGGGTAATATTTTATAAAACTTTAACAGTCTCATAACTTGCTAGGATTATAAAATTGAAATTAACATCACCACATAGAATAATTCATATAATAGCTACCGAGTCAATGGTCAAATTTCCTGAAAACATTAACAGGGTAGAATCCCTTTTTCTCTAACTGACATCATTAAGATTTATTTAGAATGGAATATTCATTTCAGGTTTAATTTGCTTCAAGAGGCAGACAAGAACCCTCATTAGTTTTCATATAGATTAATTTGAACTAAGCCACCATCATTCAAGGTTTATAATAGGATATAATGTTCAAAGGTAAGGAATGTTTTTTTATACCAGTTCTGCAGACAAATATTTCCTAAACACGACACTGATATCACTCTCTGTGTTTTAATTTCTTCCATAATCCCAAAAGCTTCATAAAATAATAAATCACTTATAGACTTGGGCATCACTGGTATTCCATCTTTGGCATTCTAACTCCATACATTGTTATTAACCATCCCCCAGTCTACTAATGCCTTCTCAAGATTTTGTTTCCATATAGTATATCTAACTGCATGAGATTAAAGTCCAAGGAGGAAATTAACATTGATTATTATTCAACAATATATTAGAGAGGACTTATTTTCCAAGAATAAGGAGTCCATATTTCTCCTCATGAATAACAAAAATAATATATGGAGCTTAAATTTTGTGCCAATGCATTATCAAGCAGCGAATTTGCTTACTAGTTCATTTTTAATACATTCCATTTTGTTTTAAAATTATAGAATATGCCATATGTACTAGAATGCCTTGGTCCATTGTCATAATAGATCTTATTCATAATGTCCTTAATATTAACAAAACTAAAGTCTTAAAATATCCCTTAGCCCAACTTTCATAAATTTTAGATGAATTTCCAATTAGTATTTGAAAGATCAGACAACTCATCTGACTATTCGTTGTCAGATTAAACATGAAAGAAGAGAAGCTGTGAATATAGCTTAAATATACCATTGAAATTTGCTTTATTTCTTTAAACAGACTAAAGTCATATCCCAAAAATGTTTCAGAAATCTGATGTACAAAAATTGGCATTTTAACTTGTTATCAAACAAAATAAATACATAGAAATGTGAAATTTTAAAACATGAAAGTATAAGGCAATTACAAAAACCTCCAAAGGTAAATTATGCTTTATTAAATTTTAATTGATACATAAAAATAAAAATTATACATATTAATGGATTATCAGGTAATGTTTTGATACATGTATTCATTGTAGAATGTGTAAACTGAGTTGAAAACATATCTTTCCTCAAGTATTTATTGTTTCTTTATGGTAAAAATATTCAAAATCCTTTCTTCTAGCTTTTTGAAATATACCACATCTTATTGCTACCTATTTTTCTCTCATTTTTCTTTTGCTAAAGAACTGGTATTAGATGGAGACAAACAATTTTGCCCCTGCTACGAGTGCAGGCTGGGGTTTAGCTCAGTTGATAGAGTGCTGCCGTACACTCTCTGAGGCCCTAGGTTCAATCCCCAGCAACACAAAAATGAAAGAAGGACCTGGCATCACACTCACAAAACAATCCTGAAACAATGACCCAGTGAAAACCCTACGAGTAGCAGAGAAGCACTGACATAGTTCTGGGCATGACACAATGTTGACGAGTGTTTCACTCTGTTGTACATAGGGTTGTTATGAGTTGGACCCAACTTGATGGTACCTAACAAGTGCAAATCTCAAGGACAAAGGAGAAGAGATAAGCTTATCTTTGGTAATGAGGTTCATAGCTCATTTTAGTGTGTTCCAATTATTCCAGTATAAACTGTCTAAGTTTTTTACTTATTTTTCTAACATAATAGCAATAATTTTATTAAGCACTTATTGTGTGCTTATCTGTAGCCTGCATCCTGTCTCAGAAGCGAAACCTGGTTGGCCCATTTAGTCCTTGTATGGGACTCCACCTGGGAACACCAGGTGCTGCAGGCTAGGAACAAGGACCTAGCAATCCACTCCTGAAACAATCTGTCATTGAAAACCCTATGAATAGCAGAGAAGCACTAACAATAGTGCTGGGCACAATGTCAAGAAGTGTTTTGTTCTGTTGTACATAGGGCCATTGTTAGTTGGACCTGACTCAATGGCACCTAACAATTGTATGCCAGGCAAATACAGCAATGGGCTTAATCATCATAATAAGATTTTAATAGATGCTTCAGTCTTGCCTATTTTACATCAGATAAGTGAAGGCTCAGAGAGGTTGAGTGACTATCTCAAGTCACATACTAGAATATATACACCTTCTAAACAAGGCCCCTAAAAATTACTCTAGTCCTCCTCTCTATTGTCTCCCAAGATTTTTTTTTTAAAAGCAAGATTTAAATTTTACTTATGTTTTTAAAATGAACAAGTCTATCTCTTTGTTGTTGTTGTTGGATGCTGTTGAGTCAGTCTGACTCATAACTGACCATCTGTACAACAAAACAAAATACTATCCAACACTGTGCCATGCCTGACATTATGTCAGCCCTTCTGTGCTATTCACATGATTTAAAATGACTGACTCTTTCAGGATTGTTTTGGGAGTGGGCTGCCAGGTCTTCCTCCCATTTTTTGCAGAGGTGGGGATTGAACCCAGGGCCTCAGGGAGCAAAGAGCTGCACTCTATCAATTGAACTAAACCTCAGCTTTGTCTCTTTAGTAACTATTATGTAAATGAAATCCAAATAACTTTTTCTTTAGTACAGATTATTTATTTTGATTATTATTTCTAGTCTAAGAAGACTTCTTTCTTTGTGTTATTTTTTATTTTGCAGTTTTGCTCCTTAGAATATTCATTTTTCTCACACCCAGCTGTATCCAGAGGAGTTCACAGTGGCACATCCTTGGTCAGTGAATGAACTCTCTCAGACTATGAAAGGGTGGTTTACCATTCTTCCAGTATCTTATCACTCAGATTTTCAGAATGCCAATATTGACTATTATATTGCAAATTACATTCTATTTGAAAACAATATAGGATTAACAATGACCATACTCTTTTGATTACAATTTCTTACATTTTTATTCAAATTAGTACAATATTGAAATATCAAATCCCCAATTAAACCAGATTTTAGTTTCCTAATGTTTTTTCATCTTTTCTATGATAGTGTCTTAACTCTTGAAAAATAAGGCCTTTCAAGTATAAAATCATATCATCTGCAAATAATGATAATTTGACCTCTTCCTTGCCAATCTGTATCCCTTTCATTTCTTTCTCTTGTCTGATTGCTCTTGCCAGATCTTCAATTACTATGTTGAATAGAATAGGAGAGAGAGGACATCCTTGTCTTGTTCCAGATCTAAGAGGAAATGGTTTTAGTTTTTCTCCATTTAATATAATGTTGGCTGTAGGTTTGTCATAAATGGCTTTTATGAAATTAAGGCATTTGCCTGTTATACCTATCTTCTCCAGTGTTTATATCATGAAAAGGTGTTGCACTTTATCGAAGGCCTTTTCAGCATCAATTGAGATGATCATGTGGTTTTTGTTTGTCAGTTTCTTGATATGTTGGATTACATTCATTGATTTACGTATGTTAAACCAGCCTTGCATCTGTGGTATAAATCCCATTTGGTCATGGTGAATAATCTTTTTTATATGCTGCTGTATTCTGTTTGCCAGAATTTTATTGAATATTTTTGCATCTAGATTCATAAGGGAGATGGGTCTATAATTCTCTACCTTAGATGAATCTTTTCCTGGTTTAGATATCAGGGTGATAGTAGCTTCATAGAATGTATTTGGGAGTGTTCCCTCCTTTTCTATTCTTTGGAATAATTTGAGGAAGACAGGTATTATATCTTCTTTAAAAGTTTGGTAAAATTCTGCTGTGAATCCATCAGGACCTAGGCTCTTCTTTGTTGGGAGACTTTTAATTACCTTTTCTATTTCTGTATAGGTAATGGGCTTGTTTAAGTCAGTTATGTCTTCTGGGGTTAGTTTTGGTGGGTCATTCATGTTAATAAATTTGTCCATTTCTTCTGCATTTTCATATTTTTGGGAATACAGTCTCTCATAGTAATCCCTGACAATTTTCTGTATTTCGTTGGAGCCGGTGGTTATGGATCCGTTGTTTTTCATAATCTGTACTATGTTAGATTTTTCCTTTTTCTTTTTGATGAGGTTAGCCATAGGGGTGTCTATTTTATTAAACTTTTCAAAGTACCAGCTCTTAGTCTTATTAATTTTTTGAGTTATCTCTTTAGATTCTAATTGAGATATTTCTCCCTTTGTTTTTGTAATTTCCCTCTATATGTTCCATTTAGGGTTGGTTTTTTGTTGGATTTCTAGCGTCTTAAGCTGTGTCAATAGGTCCTTTATTTGTCTCATCTTTATTTTATTGATGAAGGCACTTAATGCTATAAACTTCCCTCTTAAAACTGCCTTTGCTGTATCCCATATGTCTTGGTATGATGTGTTTTCATCATCATTTGATTGTAGGAATTTTTTAAATTCCAATTTGATTTCATCAACAATGCATGGGTCATTTAGGAGTGAACTATTCAGTCTCCATGAGTTTTTAAAGTTTCTGGAATTATTCATGTTCTTGGGCTCCAATTTTTAAACCTCAATCAGAAAACTTCTGGACCTAATTAACTCCTTCAGCAAAGTTGAGGCTACAAAATTAACACACAAAAATCAATAGCTTTTCTTTACACCAATTCCAAACAAGAAGAGAAGGAAATTTCAGCAAAGATACCATTCATGATAACCCACCAGAAAATTAAATACCTTGGAATCAATCTAACCAAAGATCCTTCAGAACTCTACAAAGAAAATTTCAAAACATTAAAGAAAGAAATAGTAGAGGACACTGAAAAATGGAAAGACCTCCCCTGCTCCTGGATAAAAAGAATTAATATTGTAAAAATGGCTATCCTACCAAGAGCAATCTATAGATTTAATGCAATACCCATTAAAATTCCACCAACTGACTTTACAGAAATAGAAAAAATGACCCAAAAATTCATATGGAACCACAAAAGACCACATATAGCCAAAACACTCTTAAGCTGCAAATCTAAGGCAGGTGGAATGACAATCCCTGACTTCAAACTATACTACAGGGCAGTGGTTGCAAAAACACCTTGGTACTGGCACGAAAATAGGCCCGAAGACATCTGGAACAGAACAGAAGACCCAGATATACCTCAACACACCTATAGCCACGTGATTTTCAACAAAGGAGTAGAGCAAGTAAACTGGAAAAAGGACAGCCTCTTCAACAAATAGTGCTGGGAAACATGGTCATCCACATGAAAATGAAAGTGGATCTGCATCTCTCAATATACAAAAGAGTTAACTCAAAATGGATAAAAGATCTCAACATAAAACCAGAAACATTAAAACTTATAGAAGGCAAGATAGGCAATACACTCCATCATATAGGCATAGGAAAGTATTTCCTTAATAGGACTCCAATTGCTCAAGAAATTGCAACAAAAATAGACAAATGGGATCATATGAAATTAAAAAGCTTCTGCACAGCAAAAGAAACAATTAACAGAGTCAAGGAAACCCCCACGGAATGGGAAAAAAACTTCGCATTTTATACATCAGGCAAAGGTCTAATTACTAGAATTTATAAAGAACTCAAGAAAAAAACTCCCCCAAAACCAAACAACCCAATACACAAATGGGCAAAAGAATTGAGTAGACAGTTCTCAAATGAAAAGGTCCATAAAGCCATGAAACACATGAAAAAGTGCTCAACATCCCTAGCCATTAGGGAAATACAAATCAAAACAATGCTGAGATTTCACCTTACACCAGTAAGAATGGCCAAGATCAATAAAACAAACAACAATAAATGCTGGCGAGGTTGCGGGGAAAAGGGAACACTCTTACATTATTGGTGGAGCTGTAAATTGGTCTAACCACTGTGGAAATCAATACGGAGGTACCTCAAAAAACTAAAAATAGATCTACCGTATGACCCAGCTATAACAGTATTGGGAATTTACCCAAAGGGTGATGGGTAATCATACCACAGAGACACCTGCATCTCCATGTTCAATGCTGTATTTTTCACAATAGCAAGGATATGGAATCAACCAAAGTGCCCTTCAACAGAAGAATGGATAAAAAACTATGGTATATATACACAATGGAATACTACTCAGCAATCAAGAAAAATGAAATAAGGTCATTCGCAGCAAAATGGATGGAATTAGAGAAAATTATTTTGAGTGAACGAACACAAGCTCAGAAAGAGAAACAACACATGTCCTCATTCATATGAGGGAGCTGATTCAAAATTACAAGAAGGAAAAATCCTATTCAAAGGTCAGATCACAATAAAAGGGGGGGGATATAAGAATGATGTCAATATAAATAGACTAGAAATCGCATGTAATTGTTCTAACAAGATAAAATCAAAGACCACTACAGGAAAAGTTTCTATCTTAAACAGAACTGGAACCCAAAGACATATAGAAAAAAAACTACTAAGTAAAAGATAGAGAAGACTTAGATGGGAAACTTAGATGGGAGGGTGGGAAGAGGGGAAGCATAGGGGAGGGTAAGGGGTCACCTATATGAATAATGTTTATCAAAATGCATATATGGAAAT
>VMDO01028796.1:0-23428 GCA_007922755.1 Pedetes capensis
TGGTAACTGAAAGCTTATGTATGCGTGAGAAAAAGAGCAAACTTTTAAAAAAGTGGAACAAACTAAGAAATGATAATAGCTTAGACATTAAATAAGAGAAATTATATACTTTCTCAAAGATATTATGGTATTACATAAATCAACATGAATTAAATGATGAAAAAGTCTTATTTCTGTTCAACTTTCTCTTTGAAAAAGAGAGGAAGACATAAAACAATGCAGAAAATTTACCACCACAATATTTTTGAATTTTCTTAAAATTTTGCTAGTGATAGGGATGCATTTTGATTTCTTGGAGACTGTATCATCTGTGATGTATAAATTCAGTTATAAAAATTTTAATAATATAAAATATGTGGTATATAAACTATTAAATCAATGTGGACATTCAAAGCATCCTATGCCTTACATGAACCTTTAACTTTATAAAACATTTTTAATGTAGAAGAATATAAAAAATATAAAGGAATTTTATGTGTTTCTGTTGTAGTTTATTATAGCTAAGTAAAAATTTTAATGCTCCTCAAATATGAAATAACTCATCTGAAAAACTTAGTTTATGTTCAATGCCTCCTACCATTTAACCAAAAATGGAAAAACATACCTGACTAAAAACTGAAAATGGGATTGCATACAACCTTTGTTTAATCAAGTAATCATTTATTTTTCATAAAATTCATTTCTGTGTTTTCTTTGGACACCCTGTTAGGCAGTTATGAATAATGCATGGCTCTTGCCATTTGTCCTGAAGATCATTTCATTAACAAAGATATTTCAGGTGTTTCATGTGTGTTAATTTCCCATGTAATGTCTTCAGCCTGGCTGAAATATATTGATTTTGCACAAAAGACTTCCCCTCCATGTGGGAAAGCTTAAAAGGCATTTTTATCCCTATTATGAATGGATAAATAACTAATTTCAGCAAAACCCATTAAAATGAAATGAAAGTCCTTGGGCAATGCTGTTAAGAATAGAAAGTAGTTGCCAGATGCTTTTGAAAACCAACAGGCAAAAAAATCTTCACTTTGAAGTTTTAAGTAAATAAAGGCTGATTGTCACCACAGGTCCGCCACTTTGATTCTTTCCTATGGTATAATATACTTGAAGAATAGTACTTGACTATCACCATGAGGTTCTACTCTGATCATAGGGCTTCCCGAGGTGCTGGGAGTGACAGAAAACCAAGGGAAGATATGGACTGACTGCTCTGAATCATAAAGTATGTAGGGTCACCTAGGGTAGAGAGAAACTCTAAGGTGTGTGGTATTTTATGTTAAGCAACCTGGCAGCAGAACTGGGAGTAGAACTCAGATGTCCTGATTCCTGTTCCTTTTCAGCTGCTCATGCCCTCTCCTACAGATGGCATATGTTACAGTTGCTCCAAGATACTGGTGAGGAAACCTTATCAATCTAAGTCCTACTAGTTGTAGGGGGAGTAGGGATGGAGATCAATTATGGTTGAGAATAGCTGTGTGTGTGTGTGTGTGTGTGTGTGTGTGTGTGCGTGTGTCCATGACATCTAAAAACTAGACAAACCTCCTTTAGAACCAAATTCCTACCTATAATTGAACCAAAAGTTCAAATTCATTGTTCAAAAAGAACTCATCCTGGTCATGAAAGTGGAATGTCCACACTTAAAAATAATTATAAGGTCTTGCAAAGACACAATAAATATACAAATTAAAAGAGGTTTGACTTAATTGATATTGCATTTTAAAATTTGATTTCATAAATCCATCAAAAGGTGAGTCATACTCGACAGGCCCATATTAATATGACTCCTCATCAGAGATGGTTTCACTCAGAATGTGAACACTCAAGTCAGTAGTAGGATATGATCTGAATGTACTCAAAATTACTTATAATATTGGTATTTGTTAGTTTAAACAAATTATTGATTTACATAGAGAGATGGGAATTTTTTGAATCATTAGCTTTAAACAAGGCTTCAAACTGTGAAAACTTGGGTTCAGGTTCTGGTACAGGTTCAATATGTTAAAACTTAGAGGAGTGGGGTTAAGTTTGGGTTTGGGCTTAAAATTGTAATCCTATATGTATATGTCTGAAGCTGTACCAAATTGGCATCTGATCCCATCAGATCGCAGAAGCTAAGCAGGGTTGACTTGGTTAGTACTTGAATGAGAGACTGCTTGGGAACACCAGGTGCTGTATGCTTGGGAGAAGGGCCTGGTAGCCCACTTCCCCCCAAAACAAATGAATAAACAACAAACAAACAAATAATCACCACTGAAAACCCTATGAATAGCAGACAAGCTCTGACATAGCACCAGGCATGGCACAGGGTCAGGTACTGTTTCATCTGTTGTACAAAGAGTTGCTGAGTTGGACTCAACTCCACAGCACCTAACAACATGTGTGCATAGACAAGTAAAATCTTCTCAATGTTCTGCGGTGTTTTTCTTCAATTTTAAAATAAGTAATGATACAAAATATTAAAAGCTGAAACTGAACCCAACTTTTCACTGGGTTCAGGTTCCAGTTCTGGTTCAGAAATTTTTTTTAAATGCTTGAACCAGAATGGGTGCAGTCATTGGGTTCAGGTTTGGTTTGAAGCCCTATTATCTACACTCTAAATTTTAACATAGTGAACCCAAGCCCAACCTGAACCCAATTTTTCATGGGTTTGAAGCTCTGATTTTAAAGGTTGTTTGCAATTAACTTTTAGAAAAATCTGCCCAAAATAAATATTTATCTTTCTATATTTACCACTAAATGTATAGCTGCAACATTTCTCAGGTTTTACTTATTTTTATTCCCTTCATAAAGTCTAAGAAACTTCAGGAATGTTTCATTTTATAGTTCATGAGATGCATACATACTGAATAATGTTAATAGAACATTTTTTCTTTTCTTTCTCTCAGAATAATCATAGGTATCATTTGATTCAGTGCAAAGTACCATAGCTTATCTTAATGAATGGCCACTGTCCCTTTTTGTCCCTGGATTTAGAAATAGTTACTGAATTTGACTTTTGTTTGGAAGAGTCCAGGAAATAACTTAGTTGAAATTCAAACTACTTGTGGCTCTTTGTTATAGCTAACTAAGCAATAAGAGCTATGAAAGCCCCATCAAACCAGGGATGGTCATAGCAATTTTGGAACATCAAGGAAATACTTTTTTTTTTTTTTTGATGGCCTTTTACCCTGGTAACTTCCAGGTCCAGCTGGAACCAGGAGATACTCTTTCATAGACAGTTCAGCTAATTTCTGAAGTTGAAACTCTAATTCCATGTAATTCCAAAACAGAAGTAACCACAAAATTTCAAATCTCCCCCAAAAGGTGTGGTTTAGAAATAGTTCACAGGAGAGGTCAAGGACTAAATTATTTTTTTATTTTGTTATCATTAGTTCAGCTATCCACTATTCACACCATTCACAGAAATTATGATTTTTCAAAAGGCAGATAACATGCTCCATCAAAAAGGAGAAATATTCCATTTCCATAAGTAAACAGTCACTTTCTCCCTAATCCATTGGGTTTTATGGAAAGAAGTGCTAGTGTGATTCATTTGAAGGAAATTGTAAATGTTTGACATACAATTTTCTGTCAAAATAAAACATTTCCCTCATTAAATGAAAACAAGCACTTATGGTAGTGTTCAGCAGATGACTTCCTCAATTTTTCTTTCTCTTTCTACCTAATGTTAAATAGTGCATTACAAGTAGTCAATAAGAAAGCAAGTTTTTCCCTCAGTCAATGAAAGTGATATTTCTGATTTTTCTCAATGTTCATCTTAGGGACAGTCAAAAAATTTTAATTTCCTCCCACTGCTTGTGATGTTTTTAGAATCATTCTTAACTCAAGGGACTTCCAATTCAAACTATCTCATCCCTTGACTGAGTGATTTACTTCGCAAACTCAATACATACTGCATGGGAGGTAAATTCCTTTCAGATGGTAGAGTTATTCTGAGAACAGAGCCAAATGACTCCTTAGCACTGGGAAGAAAGCAAATGCTTCATTTCCCCTTTTAAGAAGGCCAGAGGACCAAAAATAATGATCAAATGTTCCATACCACTGCAATTGGCCTCTGGGAAAAACACATAAGCCCAACTTATATAGGTCACTTAAAAATTTATACAATCAGTCATTATGACTCTCAGATGATGTGAAAGAATTTTTTAAAGGAATCTCATCAGAATCTTTTATGACATGAAATTTGAATTTCTTAGTAGATAACTAAGTACATAAACATGCTCATGTCTCTTGGTATTTATTTTAAGATTCCTTTACTTCTCTGCACCCCATGTGTCTCCTTACCTAAAGTTGTTACCTGTCTTCTAACATCAAGTTTCTTGAATATGGATAGATTGTGATCTCTCTTTTCAGTTGCTCTCATTCATTTTAGTCTTTAGTCTATGCAATTGAGCCATAAATTAGCCAAAACTTTGCTTACCAAAAGTCAGGTCCCAGTTCCAAAATTCACTTTTCACTCTCTGTTTCCTTTTTAATTTGACCATCATACTTGGTACTGAAAAGAACATCTTTCCTACTAGTCAGTTAGCTTCTCTTCTACCCCCTCCTCTCACCACAACACTGCTCACTACTGTTTTTCCTCCTAATTTGGTCGTCTCTCTTTTTAAAAATCTGTTCCATAAAGAAGTCCAAACTTTCTGTATCAATTTCATTTTATACTCATTAAATTTTATAAGTGTGCTCATAACCTTGGTAAGTAAATTCTCTAAAATTGTGCACAAATTTGTGCTCATGTAGTTGTGTTACTGGATTGGGGGTCATTGGGGAGGGATGGTAGTATAATGTGCAACGGATGCTCCAAAGGATCTGTGACCCTCCAATCAAATGGATAATGGTAAATATTTTATATCTACCTTCAATGATTTTATCACTTATCTCCTCTGAGGGCATGTTAATCTATAGGTCATCCAGATTTCTCTTCTGAACTCTAGATGCCTATCTCTCTGCCTGTCAGTTTCTGCCCCATAGGGACCTTTTAAGTACCTACTTCTCTGCAGTTGCTGATTTTCAGGAAAGTTGTCAACACTTTCTCAGCTATTTAACACAGAAATCTGGAAGTTATATTTGTTTACACTTGTAAAAAGTAGTTATTTCTAGTTGGTTCTTTTTTTCTCATTTTAGTACTGAAAGGTTTGAACCCAGCACTTTGTCCCTGCTAGGTAAATGCTCTACGACTAAGCTGCACCTTAAACCCCTTTCGCATTTTTATTTTTTGAAACAAAGTTTCATTAAGTTGTGCAGGCTGCCTCTGGCCTTGAAACTATGATCCTCCTGCCTAGCATCCCAAATTGCTGGGATTACAGGCATGTACCATGGTGCTCAGCCCTAGTTTTTTAAAAATAAATTTCATCCACTTATTTTCCATTTGCCTTTCATTGATCCTGATCTTATTTCTGTCCTCAGAGATGACTTTGAGAAGCTGATGAATCTTCTCAACCTAGTACAGTGGGTAACGTACAGACTCCAGAACCAAACTCTCCAGGTTCAAATCTTACCTTGCTCAAATGCTTGCACTGGGTTCTTCAGAAGTTATTTACCTCTCTGTGCTTAGTTTTGGGGGGTTTTTTTGTTTGTTTTTGTTTTTGTTTTTGTATCTTTCATATGAAGTTAGTAATAGTACCTCTCTTATAGAAGTGGTATGAGAATTAAATGAGTTAATATAAGCAATGGGCTCAGAAAGTTGGTTTACACTACGAATTTACTGAATAATAATGGCAGAAGCATCCATCTAGTCTCCTTGCTTTCAGGATGTTCACCTTTCAAGTACTTTCTACATTGTGAATGGGGAAATTTTTCTAAAGTGCAAATGTTATCAACATCCCTATATATTGACAACAGTTTCTCATTGCTTTAAGGGGAAAATACAACTTCCTTTGATCTCCCTCAGTTTATCTCTGTAATCTTATTTTTATAGTCTTCCTGTGAATACACATTTTGTTTTCCTCCACTTTCTTTGTTTTGAAGATCTAGCCATCATCTCCCCATTATAACCAACCTGCCTTTGTTTTCATCCTAAATCAACTATTTGTAGATGTATAATTTTGAGCAAATTCTCATGTTCCCTTCAGAAATTTTTAAATGATGCTGGGCTTAATAGCTCGCTTAGACTGTTGTAGTGAAGACTAAGTTAATACAGATAGGGTCACATTAAGCATTCAATAAAATTCCCTGTATGGATGTTGGATTCTGCCCTCATCCTTTTGTCCTTGCCATAATTTTAATATTCTTCCTATATGCTTTGCTGGTATGTCGGTACCCTCAGTTCACCTCTAACAAAGAATTCTGGAATATAATTTTTCACTGATGAGTTTTTCTTTCTGTTAAACTACAGGTTCCTGGAAGCCACAGATCGAAGTACATCTCTTCCTCCCAATAGTCTGAACAATATCTGGCATACTATAGGAACTTAGCAAATATTTGCTAAATACAAAAGGATAAACATCCTTGTTCCCTAGAAGAGAATCTGAGAAAGAACAGTTGTTGCAAAATTATTTTTGAATGAACGGACACATTTATGAATCACATTTTGATATAGTAGGAATGTGTTCCAAGCTGACTGTGACAATGAAATAACCAGTCTGTGTCATTTTATGATGGATCCTAAATACTGTTTTCTTTTTAATTTTTTTCTTATTTCCTTTTTCTTTTTGATGCTTTATCATTAATTGTCAACCATGTAACATGATGTTTGCCTCTTGTGTATTCTATGTATGTGATGATGCTTTAATAACTAGTGTACATAGATGACTAGTGAATATTAGTGACAGTCAGAATATCCTTCTCCAAAAAATTCCTAACATTGTTTCCATGCCAGTATCAATGTAAACTAGTTAATTCTGACAATAACTGTGAGTTGCCAAAAACATGAAGCAATCAGCTTAGCTTTGCCACTATGATAAAACTGAAGACAATATTTCTTTAGTGGGTAATGTTGCTAAGAATAAATGTGACCAAATGTTTGCAGACAAAGGCTCCAAAAACATAAATGTGTTATCCAGAAGCTGTACCATACAGAGGCAACACAGTCTGAAATGACCATTTTGCTAAGATACCACTATTGTCTATTTGGAACAGGAAGAGAAAAGTTTGGTAAATTATTTCAGAAAATGTGTTCAAGCTGGGCATGGTAGTGCATGCCTATAATCCCAGCTACTCAGGAGGCTGAGGCAGAGAGATCACAACTTCAAGACCACAGGTGGCCTGCATAACTTAGTGAGACCATGTCTCAAGAAATAAAAAATGGGCTGGGATTGCAGCCTAGTGGTAGGGCACTTGCGAAGTATGTGTGAGACCACTGGTTTAACACCCAAGTACCAAAAACAAAACAAACAAAGAAACAAAAGAAAGAAAGACAAGAATGAAAAGAAAAAGAAGAAAAAGAAAATGTGTTTACTAGTTACACTTAGCTTAATGTGTGTCATGATATTAGATATTTTAGTTGAAAAAAGTTGTAAAACTAAAATCAAAAGTACTCCCTATATGCAATCATAGGTTTACAGTCCCTGAGCCAATCTAATGTTTGGGGAAAGGTACATTTCTAGCCAACACATGCTAGGAATTCTTTTATCATGTTACACTAATTATCACATGCTTGTCATTTCTTCATGGTAAAAACATTTAAAATTCACTCTTTTAGCAATTTTAAACTATACAATTAACAACTAACAATGGTAGATATTTATAGTATACCTTTAAATTATTAGATAAAAATCATAACCTCATTTTAGAGATCAGAAAACAGGCTAAAGGAAGCCACTTGGATGACCAAGAATATTCAAACACCTATGGTATTCTATTCATAAATTTTCTGCAACAGAAGTTTTGCATTTGGAGAATACTGAATGTGTATTGAATCTTGACCCTTAAAGGAAAAGAAAGGGACTATCTTAAGTTTAATGAGTGAACTGTATCCTCAGCATTGTTCTTTGCTTTATATTGGGTATTAACTCAGTTCTTTCCCTATCATGGTGACGTATACATAATTACCCTGACTTTATAAGTGACAAAATAGCTTCGTAAAAGCTAAAAGAGTTGTCAATTACAGAGAATCACTGTATTCTCTTGTGTTGTATAGTATTATACTCAGGCACTTGCAACAAATGGCTGGGTCAAATTGAAACCAGAAGATCTTTGTTGTCGTTAGGTGCCATTGAAATGTGTCCAACTCATAGCAATCCTATGTACAACCAAAGGAAACACTACCTGACGCTTTGCCATGCCTGGCACTATTGTCAGTGCTTCTCTGCTATTTCTGGGGGTTTTAATGGCAGATTGTTTTGAGAGTAGATTGCCAGGTCCTTCTCCCTAGCCTGCAGCACTTGGTATTCCCAGGCAGTCTCCCATCTAAGAACTAACCAGGCTGACCTTGCTTAGCTTGTGAGATCAGGCAGGACAGGATACTAAGGTGCTATGGCTGCAGACAGAAGATCTTCAGGGTCAATTAAAAATTTTGGTTATTTCATTAAAATTTGCTTTCTTTCCTTTTTTCTTTTTTTGTGTATTTTTGTTTTGTTGAGACAGTCTCACTATGTGTCCCAGGCTGGCCTGGAACTAGTTTTGTAGCCCAAGGTAGCCTCAAAATTGTGTTTCCTGCCTCAGCCTCCTGAGTGCTGGGATTAGGTGTGCACCACCACATCTGGCATTGGTTATTTTAGATTATGACACAATTTGTGATATTTTTGGAAGGTCTTTCAGAAAACCATTATTTTAATTTTTAAATACACATTTTATAAGACTCAATGTGCTTATTATGGTGTGTTGATTTTGAAATATTTGTGTAGATATGAATTTAAAAGTAAATATTTTATATATAATCATTATAAATAATATATCTGTATGATAAAATTTTGTCCAAAAGGTAGAAAAAGGTTTTACCTATGTGTTTTAGAATTAGAATGAAATCAAAGTTCACTTTAGTAACTGATATTTAATCCAATATCATACGATTAGCCATTTTAATTTTTAAATTCACCATTAGTGAAGACCATAGCTCCATTAAAAATAAAGGTATTCAGAGAATTAACATCTTGATAAAAACCTCATTGGGAGCCAGTTTCTAGTCTTGTTTATGAATCCTAAAATAACTAAATATTTAGATAGAATACTTAACAGAGATTAAAGGGCAATAAAGATTAATAAAAAGCAAATAAAATCTATGTCTATGAGAGCACAAAACTCATTGGAAAACTGGGAATTGCCCTTACACTTTGCTCACAAATCCTACAGTTAAAGCAAGATTTATTTTAGGACTGCATCAAGGAGACCTGAGGTATTAGACAACTTCAATCTCTACAATTATTATCACTGTTATTTGGATGTGTTATAGAATAGACAGAGTTACTTTCCACACATCTTGAACAGATATTAAGGGTACCATCTATTGTGGCTTCTATCATAATGTTCAATACATGAATTGAACAGATGTTTGGTTGCCTGATGGTGCACCCAAACTCCAAAGCTAGGCAGAAATTTTTAAGTCATACTCCCTCTAAACATTTAAAGACATATTTATTTGACAAATACTTAGAAAAGGAGTTCAGTTATGATAAGTAGGCAGACATATGAGCTCTGTGAGAATGACCAGAGTTTGACGTCTCTACAGTCATGAACACAACACTACCCAATTCCATGTGCTTAATTCTCAGGATAAGAAAAATGTGGTTTCAATCTTTCTCCAAATATATGCATCTCAATAAGAGAATAGATATGTCTCATATTAATACTTAATTTATAAATACTCATGAGCTCTATTAAAATTCTCTGGCAAAATCTTACCACGCTTTCCTTCCAGTGGACTTTAACTCAGGGTTTTGGCAGGCTCTGCCTGATTAGCAGGTTTTTTCCTTCCCAATCACATTATTGCGCACACCCAAATAGAGCTCTGGGGACTCACTGTTTAAAAAATGTTACTTTACAAAGTACATTAAAGCCTTGTTTAGACGATCTAAAGGAGATATAACTTAAGGTAATGGAGTGTAACAGGGAAATGTGAAATGTCTTTAAAACAAGATCACTTAATGTGGAGTTATCTTATGTATTTATATCTACAAATGAAAACATGAAATTGGGCTAGCTCTTCATATAGCTCAAGTCCACTACTAAACCATAGGAACCTCCACATATATACATTGCATATGCACACTGAACCATTACATGAATGGTCACATAAACCACAGCTTAATGACTACCATCACTTTCAGATATAAGTAGTGTTCTCTTTCACTCATCAGCATTTACAACTCCACCTTCACTCAAAGAAAGGCTGAATAGAGAGAAGAACTACAGAAGATGACCTCAAGCTACAAACTTCAAAAACTTGTACTGAGGCTTGGAGGATGTTCTTCCTGAGGTGGAAAGGTACACACAGAGGCACTCATTTGAGATATGTTGGGTGCATGAGTGAATAGATGGAAGAATGTCTTTAAACGAGGTATCAGTTGCAGATATTTCCAGTGGTTATATGGCTCCAGATATACTAGTGATCTCAAACATTTATATTTGCCATCATCACAAGGACATCCCAAAATAAATGTGTCTAGATATCTTGGTTACATATTCTAGGCACAGGACTAAGGACAAGGAAACTAAATAAGTACTTGTAATAACTATCATCCTGTCTCAAAATTATTGAGAACTATCTCTATTATACTTTCTCTGCAAGCAACAATTCCTTCCCTCTCTCTTCTGAAAAAGGAAATAATTATTATTAGTTGTAAAACTGGAACCCTCCTGAAATTCATCTCAGAAGCTGGAACCAATCTTTAGAATCTCCTATTTTCTCCTACTGATAAGTGTCTAGCATAATATCAAATATTTACCTATCACAGCACAATAGACATTATCTAAAGGTTAAAAAGAGCAAGAATGAAAGAAGAAATTAGAAAGCTCTTTTAGCAAGATATTATAGATTCAAAAATTCAAACTTAGGAATATATACTCTGAAGTTAAAAACATAAGAAAATTGTCAACAAAACCCCATAAATGCTACTTAGAACAAAGTTCACTAGCTGTTTTTACACAGCAATCAATGCAACAGAGGAAGTTGCTCTGAGTCTTTACTTCTATGCAATAAAGTATTCATAAAACTAAAGTAAGGAAATAATTCTTACCACCTTCTTTAGTGCAAAGGTTGACAAGGTTGTGGACTGTGTCCATCAGCTCCAGCTGCTGCTTCTGAAGGACACTGTTGTTGTTGGTGGCTCTGCTTAGTTGCTTCTCCAGCTCCTGGATTATATATGTTTGACGAGCAACCAAGCCTTGAAGGTTCTCTTTCTCTTCTTTTAGAGTGTCCAACTCTTCCTTGTGCTTTCCTTCCATTTCTAAGATTTTATGTTCTAATAAACTACGAGGAAGTGAAAATAAGACTTAATTTTTTAAATACTATACAAAAATATACTGTAGTTCAACTAGTTCCTGAGTGTACAATCAGAAATTTAGATTAGGTATTTCATCATGAATGTGTTTTTCTTTAAGTAAGAGATTCAAGAATCTATATAGTCCCACAATAGAACTTTAACATCTATCTGCATATGCCAAATAAAGAGTTATTAAAATAAATATTGTGAAAGTAATGTTTACTTCCTAAATATGATTTATTTCCTGGACCATTATGCTTATACCCTGGGTAACTAATTTAGACCCAGACAATTATAGTCTGAATAAGTTATAGTATAATTTTCACTAAAGAAATAGGTCAAATAAAAAACAAGTAGAAGAGTTCAGAAAAAAATCTGGCCAAAATATAGAAACTATTTTTAATGTTATTTGCTTCATTCGTTTGGGATTCTTAAAACAGTTACACTGATTAAATTTCCCAATAGTTCTATGGGATCAGGAAATATATTGGAATAGAAACTATAGGACAAGACATTAAACCTATCTGAAGTCCCAAATTCTTAAGATTTTTGATGGTTGGTCCTATGTAGTGACCACTATCGTGCTTTATTTCTCCATCTGAGCTTCTAGATAAGAGTATGCAGCACTATAAGGTCTGAAATCGTTGTGTAAATGGTTCTGGAAGAGAAGAGTCCATTTGGTTGGTGTCATGGTCTTACAAAAGGACTTGGGTTGCTTTGCTCAGAGTGATGAAATCTCTAAGAACCTTCATTCTCTCAGAGCTCTTTAAATGATACTCCCCTGACATATTGCACATGAGAAGTGACACAGAATGCAGAAGCACTTGTGGGTCCTAGCAACTGGCTTGAGCTGAAAGCATTTACACTTTATAGAGTGTTTAATACACTAGTATTCCTCAGGGAGAAGGCTTATTCAGTTTTCTCAGTTCTGTTCTCAGAAAATTCAACCCGTCCCTAGTTTACAAGGTGTTATTCAAATGCAACATATCAGAATAGGCACTTAATTTACCTTGGAGAAATATAGCACTGAATCATTCCAATATGTCTTCAAAAAGACAACACTGGGGAATATTTTAAACCTAATACTTAAATTATACAATACAGTGTGTTTGAAGAGTTCAACTTTCCAATTCCAAGTACTAAGGGACAACTTGTAATGCCTGATTGTCTTTTACCCAGATGAAGAACTGCATTTGCAACTGCTCATGGCAATTCCAAGTCTTTGCTAACAAACTTAATCTCCAGATGAGGTGATCCAGCATATGGCGGAGAAGCTGCCTATGAACCCAAGACTATGCATATGACCTTACTACTTTATACCTTTGGTAGTGGGGCCAGGTACACATATGAAAGTTTCACACTGGAACCCACTAGGAAGTTAAGTGTCTTTCGCAAGACAACAAAAATATGCTTCCCTTTTGAAGTTCCTTCATTCTATTGGACACCAATTAATAAAAGATGCGTGAGGCTTAGTGGTGGCTTATGTTTGTAATCCCAGCAATTTAGGAGGCAGAGGCAGGAGGATCACAAGTTTGAGGCCAGAGGCTGCCTGTGTAACTTGGTGAGACCCTGACTCAAAAGAAAAAAAAAGGGGGGGGGGCCTGGAAATGAAGGTCAGAGGTAGAGCACCTGTAAAGTATGTGCAAGTTCCTGGATTCAACCCCCACGTACTTCAAAAACAAAACAAGACAAAACAAAAAAGTAAGAAAAGAGCCATGTCCCATACTGATAGTACAGGAAACCCAATTTGGAATTTGGATGGGTCTTGGGTTAGTGATTTGGGGAAAATGTACTTGTCATTTATATTTTTTTAAAACCATTTTTTGGAAGTGAAAAACTTAGACAAGGAAATCAGAATAAGATGAAATAAAATATCTCTAGGGGATAGATACAATTCATCATCTTTTAGTATTTTTTTCTGTGCCAATAACTTGTTGCTGCTGGAGAAATTCATGATTAAAAAAAGAAAAGAAAGAAAAAAATAAACAATTTCTCTATTGGTTAAAAATGTCACCCCACTTATTAAGTGATGAGTGCACTGGCTGTGGATGGCAAAGGAAGTCTTCTCTGTGTCTATTGATTTTGGCCTTTGATCTGAAAATTAACCACAACCGATGCCTCAACTCATTCTCAGTTTACTTTTTAATTACTTTTGTTCCTATTCCTGGAGTAATGATCAGATGCAAGATTCCCATAATTTAGAGTTATTAACTTACAAAAAATTGTTTTTCAAGTTCACAGGAGTTATAGTGTACTTCCAGGAAACCTTAACATTAACTGTTAAAATGACAATCATGTACAGCTCAAAATTTGGAAGCTACAGAATCATATAACACTAGTTGAAAATCCATAATTAACATTTTTGTCCCTGAAATAAAATGAGAACTGGCCTTCTAGTATTCCTAATTAGTAGGCAATACAAAGTTTTAGTTATAGCTTGTATTTATTAGGAGACAAATGCCAATAGTTACGCAAAATATAAAATGACACTCTTCCACTTAAGGATTTATTTTTAGAGAGAAAACCTCAAATAAAAAATAAATTTTTCCAGATTTTTGCATCAATATTTTTCCACTTTCTACTGTTGATCTATGCCTGCAGCCATAGCCCTACAACATTCAATCCCGCCAGATATCAGAAGCTAAGCAGGGTCGGGCCTGGTTAGTACCTGGATGGGAGACCACCTGGGAATACCAGATACTATAGGGTTGGGAGAAGAACCTGACAACCCACTCCCAAAAAACAATCCACCGATGAAAATCCTATGACCAGCAGAGAAGCACTGACAATAGTGTTTCACCTGTTGTATGTAGGGTCGCTATGAGTGGGATACTGACTCATCAGCACCCACTAACAACAACTGTTGATCTACACCTTGTACAAGAAGATGGAAAATACTTAAAGATGGATGCTAAGATATCTGAAGTCCCAAGATGTTTGTTTTCTTTTATTTTTTAGTATAATCTGCAAAGAGTTGAGAATGGAAAGTTGACCAAAGAAGTTTTGCTGCCAAAGGAAATGATTCTGGATACTAGCATATGGAAGAAAAGCCTTGCTTTTACTGAATAAAAGGAATAGGCATTAGCATGTTGGAAAGGACATCAATTTCTATAATTCTCGAAACAACCTTTAATGTACCATGATTATCAGGTATCAAAAGAAATCAACACAATCTTCTCTCTTAGAAGAGATATTCATGTAAAGTGAAGAAGGGATTGTCATGGAAGTAAAAAGGTCACTCTGCATCACAGATACCTCATAGGTTTTATAAACCCAAGTAGCATGATGACAACAGCAAGCAAATTGAAAACATATCACATGGCATTCACGTGGTTTACCAGAGGGCGAGTTTAACCAACGAATTATCTCTTCTAGTCTTTTCCTATCTCATTTCTTCACTGAGAGCTCCCTTAACAGCCTTTGGATTCTAATAATTTTCTACTAACTTTATTAATCTTTTATGTTAATGATAAAGTTTTAGTATTCAGGAAGACTAGCTCTTCTTATCCCTCTATCTCCTTGGACAGGATTCATCCCTCTGTTTCATTTTTTATTCATATTGTTAGTTGTTGTTGTTAGGTGCCGTTGAGTCGGTGTCTGACTCATAGCGACCTTCTGTACAACAGGGGAAACACTATTATCAGTGCTTCTCTGCTGTTCATAGGGTTTTCAATGGCAGATTGATTTTTTGGGAGGGGGTTGCCAGGTCCTTCTCCCACAGCTTCTGGTGTTACCAGGCGGTCTCCCATTCAGGTACTAACCAGGCCCAACCCTGCTTAGCTTCTGAGATCTGACAGAATCGGATGCCACCGGGCTATAGCTGCAGGCTTTATTTATATTACTCTCAACTATTGGTTATAGGGGCTGGGATTTAGCTCACTTGGTAGAGCGCTGCTCTGCAGTCTCTGAGGTCCTGAGTTTGATTCCCAGCACTACAAAAATGGGAGAAGGATGTGGCAATCCACTCCCAAGGCAATCCCGAAACAGTCAGCCATTGAAAACGCTATGAGGGTCGCTATGAGTCGGACTCGACTTGACGGCACCTAACAACAACAAATTGGTTATTATCTACTTTGGAATTCAGCTCTTCCTTCTTGTTACTCTATCTCCTTTGATTGTTAAAGAAAATATAGTGATAGTAAATCTATTGTCCAAAATCATGCAGGTATTAAGTGCCATAATCAGGATTTAAAATCATATCTTCTAATTTATCAGACTAGAAATGTACTCAGGACATCTCACTTCTATGAAAATAAACTTTATATACTCTCATCTCCTTGAGTTAGTACAATGTAATCTCTGTCTATTTCCACCCTTTTACATTACACCAGGAATCAAGCCATCACCTATTTGCTCCTTTCCTTCTGGTTATTTCAGAACTTGTTTTTCACAAGATTTGAACTTATCAACCTTTGCCATGTATAAACACAAAATTTCTTTGCTTGACCAGTTTTTAAAACTTCAACTTAAATATTCTTAATTTACACTCTGCCATTAAATTAGATTTTTTATTCAGTATCTTGACTATATCCTATTTTTATCTCTGAAGATTTTTATTGATTTTTTATCATTTCCCCTAATCTGATGAGTTGGGAGAGACTATCTTAGTTAGGTACAGAGACCTCTAGGTATAGAAGCTGATCTTAAGGACATACAGCTTCAGCATCCTAAAATTAGTAGGCAAAGTTATCAGTTTTCCTGCTAACCGCCTTCAGCAACAAATTTAGCTTAGACTTAAATGCATAGCACAAAACTGGATGCTGACTCCAAACTCCAGTGCACCACTTTTCAGAGTGCACTCAGTATATTTTTATTAGGCAAGAGGAGAACTCCATTGTCAAATTTTTGGGAAGCCAAATTAAATAAAGTCACATCTTTTAGGATTAGTGTTCCATAAAACAACAATTTGTGAAACTGTGTTCTAAATTTATACAAACTAAGCTAGAAATCCGAAAACAGAGTTTCTCACAGTATTTTCAGTACTTCCTGTTTCCCATCTTTCTGGAAACACTTTGAGAGGAGACATGCATAGAATTTTCTCACTTAACTTCTAGTCTGAGGCAGAGGTGGGCTTTAATGAAGAATAAAATAAGCAAAATAATCTAGGCCTTGAATTTCAGTAAAAGGTTCTAAATAAATATACACAAAGCTGTATGTGAAGCATTTGGTTAATTTTTTCTCTCCCCTGCTTTCACCAAGTGTTTCCTACAACATATCTTCTTGCAAATATTTTAAATCATTGAGTTTGTCTTGAAATTTTCAGAGAAAAAGCACTCCCTTTCAAACTATTTCCCACAACAGAATTTTTAACATAGCAGCCAATGAATTCATAGTGGTAACAGTAGCCTAAGCTCTATGCGTGTAAATATAACCCTTTAAACAGGGAGGAAGATGTTGAAAATATGGAAACCTTCTCATTTTGATTTGTCTGAACATTTTTACAAATGTTTCAATTATTTCGTTATTATGTTATGTATTGTGTCAACATATGTTGCACATATGGGTTGGTGAAAAGTGATTTGTTTTCCAGGCTAAATTTATACTTTAAGTTTCTAGTTTAAATATTCAATTGTCTTTCAAAATCTGAAGTCACATTTGTTTGGTAATTCAAATTTGGAGTACAACCATAGATGCTGGAAGTGAGCATCAGCAAATAAACTTTTTAAAGTTTGGAATCAATAAGAATAAGGTAAATATGCTATGGAAGCCAGAAATCAAGGAAAGGAAAAGAATGATATATTTCATGGCATAAAATATGTAATACTTCTATTAAAATGGGTTAAAGAATAAATTATTAACTACACAAAATATTTACAATATGTATTATAAAGTTTTAATATTCATTAAAGAGCCCATGTGGTTAAAAATACAAAGATAAACAATCTAAAAAATAAGAAACACATGAATAGATTAATCTTAGAAGAAGAAATGCAAATGATCAAGAAGCATGAAAACATACACACCCTATTCTATCAGATAGCAAGGTTTTGGAAAATTAGAAAGTCCATGGACACTTGCAGAGAATATAAAATTCAGAGATAATTTATAAATATCTTAGAAAATTTTAAATAATCACATCAATAATTCTAGTAAATTATATACTATTAATATAAAAATTGCCTGCAGCTGTAGCCCTGTGGCATCTGATCCCGTCAGCTGTGGGAAGCTAAGCAGGGTTGGGCCTGGTTAGTACCTGGATGGGAGACCGCCTGGGAACACCAGAAGCTGTAGGCTTGGAAGAAGGACCTGGCAACCCCCTCCCAAAAATCAATCTGCCATTGAAAACCCTATGAATACCAGAGAAGCACTGACAATAGTGTTTCCCCTGTTGTATAGAAGGTCGCTATGAGTCGGAGACTGACTTGACGGCACCTAACAGCAACAACAACAATATAAAAATAACATGAATAATTGTAAATAATTGTGTATCTATCAAAATGGGTTTTTATTCATTCTGTAAGGTAAATAGAATGTATCTGTATATAGTTTTTGTGTATAATACTCATAATAAATTGTCAAGAAATAAGTAATGGAAATAAACCTTGCATTTAAAATAACATTTAGCTGGGTGTGGTAGCACGATTATAATCTCAGCAACTCAGGAGGCAGAGACAGAAGGATCAAAAGTCTGAGGCCAGAGGCAGCCTGTGTAACTTAGCAAGACGCTGTCTCAAAATAAAAAGTGAAAAAACAAAAAGGGCTGGGGTGCAGTTCATTGGTAGAGCACTTACAAAGCATGCAGGAAGCCCTGGGTTCAATCTCCTCAGGGCAGAAAATAAAAAAATAAAATTACATTTAAAATCTGTATACACACAGCAAATAGATATGTACATGTGTGCCACAGATATGTGTTTGTGTAAACACCCACAGAAATATGCACACTATATACACACACATTAGTGTGTTCATAGATAAAGTCTAGAAGAGCAGGAACCAAGCTGCTACTCTGTTGATAATGATTCTCAGAAAAGGGAGGTAGTGCTGTTCAGGTATAGAATTAGGGAGATTTTGACCTGCAAATGTCCTACTAGGAAATTGGCCAGTTCATTATTCAGTCAACATTCAAAAAATAGTTGAAGGAAGAGAATTGTGTCTGAGAGTAAGAAGACAATGATAAATAAAATAGTATAGATATAATATGTTATTGTTGTTGCTGGGTGCCGTCAAGTCGTATCCAACTCATAGCGACCCTCATAGGGTTTTTAATGGCAGATTGTTTCCGGATTGCCTTGAGAGTGGATTGCCATGTCCTTCTCCCATTTTTTCTGGTGCTGGGAATCGGATTTGGGACCTCAGAGACTGCAGAGCAGCACTCTACAAACTGAGCTAAATCCCAATCCATAGATATAATATAGACAAATAAACATGCACACATGCATAAGCACATCTATGTTGTAATGTCATGGAATAAGTACAATAATGGGGAAAAACAGGTATGATGCTATAACAAAAGTTGTGATGAGCAAATCTACCTGGCAGAGTCAGAGATGGGTCCTTGGAATGGGTGATACACTCACTGCATTTTCAAGGATGAACAGGAATGTGTGAGTTAAATAAGAAATGTCAGCCATGCCAAACAAGGCAACATCACATGTGTCTGCAGTAACATCATATATTAAATGTGATACTAACAACTGACATGATTGAACACCAATATGCCTGCCAGGGACTGTTCTTAGTGTATTATAAGCATTCACTCAATTAATCTTCACGTCAGCTTCACACAATGCTAGTATCATCATGGCTGAGTTACAAATTAGGTAAATAAACCACAGAGAATTTAAGTACCTTGCCCAACACCACGCAAATCATGTGTGGGAGAATTAGTTACAGTAGGGATGGAGGGAAAGTGCAACCTAGGAAGTCTGGCCTCACAGTTTGTGCTCTGAGCTATAAGGCCATATCCTCTGAAAGGTAAGGCCTATGGATGCAAAACTGCAAAATTATCATTGCAGTGGTCATAGGCTGTGTTCTGTGCTAAAGAACTTGAAGTTCCTGCAGTTACAGAAAATTATACAGCTGAGAGGGTCTTAAACAAGAAAACATAATCTGACTTGTGGGGCTGGGATTTAGCTCAGTGGGTAGAGCGCTGCGCTGCAGTCTCTGAGGCCCAGAGTTCAATTCCCAGCACCGCAAAAATGGGAGAAGGACCTGGCAATCCACTCCCAAGGCAATCCCGAAGCACTCAGCCATTGAAAACCCTACGAGGGTCGCTATGAGTCGGATACCGACTCGACGGCATCTAACAACAACAACAACAACAATCTGACTTGTATTTCAGAAAGATGATTTTGGCAGAATTCTGAATAATAGGTCTTGCTGGCACAAGGTCTACGTGTCGGAGGTCATAGTAATGATCCAGGCAAGAGTTAATGGGAGTTTAAATTAAGATACACTTGGAGTAGAAAAGACAGAATTGATTGGAAAAGTATTTCAGAGGTGGAATTGATAACATCAACAGTGTTGGTGAGTTGTAGGGGTCAAATGAAGGGAAGAATTAAAATGACCCTTAGATTTCCAGTTTAATCAGAATTCTGTTTTACTTTAAGGTCCAAGGCTATTGAAATTTAAAAGAACATGCTATGTATCATTAAATTCATTATGTAAAAACAGGAAAAGCGATAATGCTCTCTTTAGTTAGCCTATAGGTTTTCTAGTTACAAGGAGCCTGCAGCTATAGCCCTGTGGCATCCGATCCCGTCAGATCTCCGAAGCTAAGCAGGATCGGGCCTGGTTAGTACCTGGGTGGGACACCACCTTGGAACACCAGAAGCTGTAGGCTGGGGAAGGACCTGGCAACCCCCTCCCAAAAATCAATCTGCCATTGAAAACTATGAACAGCAGAGAAGCACTGACAATAGTGTTTCCCCTGTTGTACAGAGGGTCGCTATGAGTTGGATACTGACTCAACGGCACCTAACAACAACAAAGTTACAAAGAACAGAATACGGTTAGTGTACATTTTAAAAGACACTTTTCTTTGGACCCTACTGTACACAGGTATTGTTCAATCTGGTTTTATGCTAGAAGTCAACGAGGTTTTACTTTAGTATTTTGTGAAGAACTTACCAAATGGAGGATAGCATAAATGAAAAAGGCTATGATTTAACTTTTCATTTCTTCAGGTATATTAACAGCTAAAGCATCAATATTTTTTATGGTATTATAGTAAATTGTAAGCCATAATTTGGTATCTTGAAATTGCACATACTTCAAACATTTAAGATTAATTAACTTAATAATTTCCCATAACTCCCGCTGGAAGATAGATGAGGCTTGTCAAATAAGCTCAATGAATTCCCAATGTAAAATAAATAGTTTATATCTCCTCCTCCAATATTAGAAGGACTAAATAGTGATCTGTACAGTGGAAGGCCAAAAACAACCAGTCTATTTCTTTCTTCAAGTTTACATTTGTTTGTGTTAAGAGAATAACTTGACAACTATATCAATTATATTTCAGGCTGCATCATGTTGAAAAAAAATATTTTTAACAGTGATTTCTACAGACAATCATCATGGACTTAAATATTAATTTTGCTGTACACTAACTCTTTGTTGGGGGCTGGGATTTAGCTCAGTGGGTAGAGCACTGCACTGCAGTCTCTGAGGTCCAGAGTTCAATTCCCAGCACCGCAAAAATGGGAGAAGGGCCTGGCAATCCACTCCCAAGGCAATCCCAAAGCACTCAGCCATTGAAAACCCTATAAGGGTCACTATGAGTCGGATACTGACTCGATGGCACCTAGCAACAACAACAACAACTCTTTGTTGGGGGCTGGGATTTAGCTCAGTTGGTAGAGTGCTGCTCTGCGGTTTCTGAGGTCCGGAGTTCAATTCCCAGCACCGCAAAAATGGGAGAAGGACCTGACAATCCACTCCTAAGGCAATCCCGAAACAGCCAGCCATTGAAAACCCTATGAGGGTCACTATGAGTCGGATACGACTCGATGGCACCTAACAAAAACAACAACTACTCTTTGTTATTGGGCTAGTTATTTGATCTCTGTGAACATCAGTTTTTTAACATGTAAAATGGAAACAACACACACTTTAAACTAGGTGTGGTGGTACCTGCCTATAATTCTAGCAACTTGAGTATGTGTGAGGCCCTGGGTTCAACCTTCAAGAACCACACACACACACACACACACACACAAACAAACAAAAATACACTTTGCAGCATTAGTTGGAGAATTAGCAACAGTGACTGTAAAACACTTGACACACATGTTTACATTACAATAGCTGACTACGCAACAGCTAGTATTACTGGGGAACCTTGCTATAACTGCCATCACATGCCTAGTTCCACTTCACTCTGAATAGTCTCACTGAATATTTCTCTAATCTTCACTCTGCATATTCCACACAATTATCAAGAAAGCCTATGTGCTTTGTATACACGAGGTGCTGATTTCCCTTCCTGTATAGCCTATTGCAGTAAGAAGATTTCTTCTAGAATATTCTTTTGCCTGGCTCGATTCCCAACTTATAAAAAAGTTTGGGTTAAGTCAGAGATTGACAAGTATCTTGAAACCTGACCAGATGACCCATCCTTTAGACTAACAGATCCAGAATGACATTTGGTTCAGCTGAAGGAAATTGCATTATGGTATCTTTCCTTCTTTTTCATTGTTTTGGGTCAGAAGCAATAAGACACCTACTGGAGGAATGTAATAAAAGTTAGTAGTATGAGTCCCATTTTGTGCTCATATTAATCCCCTTGTGAATAAGGTAAATATTAATCATTCCCATTCACTTGGGTTCTTGGGTTCAGTTATATAAGTGAGTATCAGTCTCCTTCCAAGTGATTTTTCCTTGAGGAAAAAAACAAAACCATGTTTTGAGATTAGAGTATCATCCAGCAAAAGAAAAAGAAAATATTTCTTCAAGAAAGCAAACTGGAAGATTCCTAGAGCCACCCTCACTAGATTGTTAGAAAAACAAACAGTAGACCAAATGTTGATAATCCTATTCAAGCTTTGTGCTTTTGGCGACTTAGAGAATAAAGAAGTGAATCTAATGAGGCCAAAAATCCGTTTCCAATCCTACAAGTGATGCATTTAATTTGTCAGGCTGTAAATCAGCAGGACCTCTCAGTGGGCTTGTGTAGTATAATCCCATCCATAAAATATTCCTCCTTGTTCTGCCAAAGAGGTGGTGGACACTCCTAAGGGTCAACTCACCAATTTGGCTGCAAAGGCGGCTATCATACTCAATGCTGGTAAGTCCCACACCCAGACATAAAGCCTAACACTCCTTGGGGAGGAAGCAAAGCTTAATTTAGGTAATCCCCTCTGCAAAGTGTATTAGCTGATCCAAACCAGACCTGGCCAACTAAAGGAATGTTCTTCTTACATTGCCGAGATGCCTCAATGTATAAATAGCTTTTTGTTGCATATAGTGGATTAAGATTCATGTAAAGACTAGGTATGGTTGATCAATAAACTATTTTTAAAAATATAAACAGCTTCTTGTTTGACTTTGACATTTGCTGTGCTTAAACAGAACATTTTCTCTGCTGCTTTAGAAAGTACTTGGCAGAACTTCTCTCATTCCATTGCACGTATAAAAATAAACAATAATAATAAACAGAATAAAGAAAATATGCTATGTATCACAAATGGCTATTTTTGCTTTCTATAAAGAAAACCACTTTTTTTCCCTGTGCTTGGAGGTTGAACCTAGTGCCTCACACATACTTTGCAAGTGCTCTATCACTGGGATGCACTCCCGAACCATTTTTTATTTTGAGTGAGGGTCTTGCTAAATTAGGGAGGATGCCTCTGGCCTCGAAATTGTGATCCTCTTGCCTCTGCCTGCCTCCTGAGTCACATGGGATTACAGGCATGCATGACGACACCCAGCTAAGAAATTCACTTACAAAAAGTGATTCAGAGAAGAATATGCTGGCTTAAAAAATAGATGTTCTGCCAACACTCCATTGTTGGAGCCTTCACCAGGAAGACAGATAACTATAGAGATATAGTACAACTAGGAGGCGCAAAAATTGATAGAAAAATACCTCCAAGAACGACACATGAAGTAATGTCATACTTGAGGGTCAAAAAAAA